>RJWT010002975.1:0-38326 GCA_004365215.1 Cuniculus paca
GAGGCATCTGGGGATGACAGTCTCATCACACCGAGGAAGGTCTTGGGTGTCAGGTGTCTGGGGTGACAGTCTCATCACACCGAGGAAGGTCTTGGGTGTGAGGTGTCTGGGGTGACAGTCTCATCACACCGAGGAAGGTCTTATGTGTGAGGCATCTGGGGATGACAATCTCATCACACCGAGGAACGTCTTGAGTCAGGTGTCTGGGGGGAGACCTCTCTACCTGAGGCCCACCCCACATGGCAGGCAGGCTCCATGTCCCTGCCCTGGAGGCAGCTGGGCCTGGCCTGGAGGAAGCCATTCAGTGCCTGGGGTAGAGGCACAGCTTTCTGAGGGGCTGCAAGATGCTGCCTGGAAAGTGTGGTTGATGGGCTGCCGACTCCAGGAGCATGACATCCCCACTGCGGGAGGCCACAACCACAGACACCAGGCACCATGTTGGGGGTGCGGCTCTGCCCAAGCCTCACACTACCAAGCCAGGCCAGGTCCTTCTCCCTGGGGCCTCAGTGTCTCCTTTTCATGGTGTCAGGATACAAATACCAAGTGTAAAGTGGGAGCAGGGTGTCCAAATGTGGACTCCATGAGAGGCAGAACCTTCTGCTTCTCTTATTCCCAAGGCGAGTAGGTGGATGGGAAGGTCTTGTTCTCCCACAGCTGGAAGGCTGACCAGGGATGACACTCGCAGCTGCCCACCTAGTTGAGAACTTTGTGCTAAAAATGCCCTGTGAAGCTAATGTTGAATCACAAAAGGGTGAGTCATTCACATAAAACCAAAGGCCAGACGGTCACCAAAGAACTGTGTGTCACTGGCCCTGAAGAATTCTGACAACATATTTTTCCTGTGAGACTGAGGCCAAGCTTTCATTTCCACCAGATACTTGCCAGGATTTGTAGGCAGTGTGGAGCTGCAGACACAGTGGTCCCTACGTGTGGTGTGGACCCTTGGTCTTGCTCTTCTGTCCTCCCAACTCCCAGAAGGCACCAGGAAGAGGGTATGAGGAGATCTAGAACCATAATTAAGGCTGGGAAGCTGGCATGGAAGTTCTAGAGCTAGGCTTGCAGGCTAGGGAGAGGCATGGAGAATTCCAGAGCCAGGCCTGCTGACTGGGACTGTTCCAGAACAGCCAGTTCCAGCCTGAGATACCTCAGGCCCTCCCAAGCACAGCAGCCAGGCTGCAGAGGCTGTGGAGACCCAGGCCTCCTGGATCCAGGCCCTGAGGGCTGCACCCTGTCCAATCAGGACCCCCACTGCCCCGCAGGACCTGCTCAGCTCCGACTCCTGTGCTCACACAATGCTCACCAGCACAAGGCTCACCAGCAGCTGGTGAGATGTCTTCAAAGGAAATTCTTTGCACTCCACTTGTTCTGGGCATGCCCTGTCCAGAAGACTCTGAAGCCCTGCAAGTTCAAGAAGGCACAGGGCAGGGCCCTGCTGCCTCAGTGTGGCAGGTGAAGCAGGAAAGGAGAGAGCTGCTCCGCGGTACACACGCCCTTTCTCTCCCAGCCTCGGCATCTGGGGACAAACCAGCTGAGGGTGTTTTGTCTGGTTGTTGAAATTGGCCAGGTGAGTTCGCACTGCAGAGCAATCACAGTCACAAGGACAAGACAGCCTGGGGTAGGGGGCAGTGTTCCCCTGTGCTGCCCCCACCCCGCCCCACCCTGCCCCTACCCAGGATGTATGCAGCTCTTGGGCTGCCTCAGACTGCAGCAGCCTGGCCTGATCCTGCCCTGAGCGCCAGCAACCAGCAGGGCTGGAGAGGGCAGGGGTGGAATGTTGGCACAGCAGCTCGCCAGCAGGGCTAGGTGGACGCCTGCGGGCCTGGGAGAGGAGAGGGGACCGCAGTGTGACCACATGGGCTTGGCCTGGGCCACCACACTGTGCCTGCACCTGCCCGGTGTTTTGCTTTCATTGTCCTCATCTGGTTCAGATCCTCAGCTCCTTAGGAACTGGGGCCAGTGAGTCTATCACAGTTCTTTGATTTCTGTGCCCTGAACACGGCTGGAAGAGAGGACAGCAAAGTGCCTGAGCTGCAGGTGGCCGTGCAGTGACAACACGACAAGCAGCAGCTAAGACAATGATTGTGTGGGACTCTGTCCCAGGCAAGGGTCGAGAACCAGGGAGTAGTGAGACTGCGGTTCTGGCTCAGGCCCAGATGGCACTGCAGCCCACATCCAGGAGGCACCAGGAGCCTCTCCATGGCTGCTCCAACGTCCCCATGATGGGCCACCAGGAAGCTACGCACCGTTCTGATCATCTCCAACTGTACACAGCCCGCCTGCTCATTCCGTTTGTCAGGGGGTCACCTCTGTCCATTCACTCTGGGGAGGCAGAGTCAAAGGATTTGTGCATGTATTTTAAGCCATCACACCTGACTTGTCACCTGCATGTATTTTAAGGCCATCACACCTGGTCTTCTATGTGACCTTCAAAAAATCGTTTCCAATTTCTAGCCTCAGTTGTTTCTGTAAACTGAGCAAGTGGATGGGATCTTGAAAGCCTCCCTCAGTCTCAGTCCTGTCCAGGTGTCTTTTTACTAATTACCTATTCCTTTCTCTCCTCCACTCCCCGGGAGCTTCTAGAAACCTGTGCCTGCCAGCTCCCAGCCTGGTTCGGTGGCTCCCGAGTGGAGCCCAGGCTATGTCTCATGTCGCCCAGGGCTGCAGCCAGCGCCACCAGGTTCAGTCTGAGAAGCCAATCTGCTGCCTTTTGTACAGACTCCCGGTGGTGTCAGGTTCCTTCCATTCCGTCCTGTGTAGACTGAGCCTGCAGGTGCTGCAGAGATAGAAACAGCTCCACCTGGCCAGAGCGAGCAGTCCAGGCTGGGTGGGAAGAGGAAACACGGAACCTCAAGTGGGAAGCAGTAGCTGGGGCAGAGGGCAGGGCCATATCTGCCTCCATCCTGTCCACTTCTGCAATGACCACAGCCCCGTTCTGTCCCTGTCCACCTCCATCCATGACCACAGCCCTATCCTGTCCCTGTCCACCTCCATCCATGACCACAGCCCCGTTCTGTCCCTGTCCACCTCCATCCATGACCACAGCCCTATCCTGTCCCTGTCCACCTCCATTCATGACCACAGCCCCATGCTGTCCACCTCCATCCATGACCACAGCCCTGTCCTGTCCACCACCTTCATGACCACAGCCCCCATCCAGTCCACCTCCACCCATGACCTCAGCCCCAGGTCCTGGACCCAGTCTGCTTTGTCCCCTTAGCAGGAGCTGCAAGAACCAAGCAAGGGGTTGCTGTGACCTGTGGGGTCCGTCGCAGGTGGCTTGTCTTGCTGAAAGGTGGCTACTTCTCAGAGATCTGTCATCTGTATTTGTTCCATCCTGCAGTCAGTCCCTCAAGCCTGCTTCTGCTGGTGCCACCCACAGATCATGGTGCTTTCTGCAGCCCTTCTCAGGGTGTGAGGTTCAGGCTCGCGGGAACTGCCGCATAGTCTGCTTCCCTGAAAGCTGCAGGGACCCTATCCTGGTGCTTGCTCTCTGCCTTTTGGATTTCTGGTTTCCCTCACAGGGCCCTCATCCTGTCCCTGAGCAGAGAGGGATGCTGGCAGCCCCAGACCTAGGTCTCGAACCCCACCCCCACCATGGTCTTTCCTCAGGCCCTGAGTGTGTGTTGCCTCCTCCCCACTGCCCTCCATCCCACACAAGGTCTGCTGCCTGGGGCTCCTCTGAAGAGGGTCATACCCACCCATCCCTCTGAAGCAGGGCCACAGGGATGTTAAATTTTAGAATTTTGTCCCTTTGGAGACCATCAAGCCCCAAGATGGATAGAAGGTGGGAGGTCAGGCAGGGGCAGGTCCAAGGCCTGGAGGGGTAATGTCTCCCCCTCCCCACCCCTGCTCCTTGCAGTCCAAGGCCCTCGACACCTGCACATGTGCAGTGGGGACCTGGGGCACAGGAGGCCCTTCCAGCACCCAAAGCCTGCTGAATGAGGCTTCCTTCCTTTCTCCAGAACAGATGGGCTCCTGAGGTTGGTCTGTGGGGCAGGCAGCGTAACCCTCCTCTTTCTTGTCAGCCTGAGTGTCCCCTGAGCCCCCACACAGCTGAGGCCCAGACTGGCTCCACCCCTTCCTCCATGTGCCAGAGCTCATGTGTCTTCCTGACCCAGATGCTGGATTCCCTTGGGCACCTCCCTGGGCTGATCGGCTCTTCTTTGACAGCTTCCGCCTCACCACAGGCCCTCCTGGCATCCTCGTCTCTCAGGACTTCTGGACTTCTTTCAGCAGGGAGACAGTGCTGTGCAGTCACAGGCGCTAATAGGTATCTTTCCTTTAAATGACTGAGGGTAAAATCCCTAAACTGAACCAAAAGTTACTTTAAGAAATAATGGAAATGGCAGCTTAGGTGAGATAGATCACCTGCCTTACCGCCCTCCCGTCACCTCCGTGTCTGCCCACACTCATTCCTCACATCCCCAGTCCTGGGGTGGCCTGGTCGTCTTGGCCTCTGACGAGTGTGCACAGTGTGGGCTCCCTGGCTGCTCTCTCCTTGCTGGGACACAGCATTGTCCTCATCCCATTGCAGGTCACACAAATCAGCAGCAGACGAGACCACAGCGATGTGGGTAATTTCAGGTGGTCTTTTGAGTGCACATCCGAGGAAGGATATGGTGGGGAGGGCAGCCGAGGGGAAAGACGTGCTTGGGACACCTGCGGATCTGTGCTCCCCACCCGAGCAGAAAGTGCCTCCCCCTGGAACAGTCTTGCTCCCCAGAGCCAGGAGCTGGGCCAGGGAAGGGTACTACAGCCCACATGGCTTGTCCTGTGGGCTGCCTGTTTGGATCTAGTTTCCTAGGTGCTGAGATCATGATGGTCCTGCACTGTGAACTGTGTGTGAGCTGGGTTCCTTGCTTTGCCTGAGGTCAAGGTGAGAGCTGGGGGTGGCCACACTGCACCAGGAACATAGAGGGAGTCAGAGGAGCCAGATGCATAGAGGGAGCTTCAGAAGCAGGGCTGGCAGAGCAAACCTGCTCAGGTTCCCAACAGCAATAGACTTGTCTAGAACCATCCTTGAAGTTGTTTCTTCTACGCAGACAAAATGTGCAAGCCACCCTGTGATTGAGGCAGCAGGCCTTCAGGCCAATAATCTGCACTCAATCAAGTGGAGCCCAGGTGCATCCTGAAAGCAGATCACCAGGCTGTCCTGGGTCCAGGGAGGCAGCTTGCTTGTCAAGTGGCATCTTCACCAGCACTGCAAGGAGTTTGGACCTGAGCTTCGGCCCAGGTGGCCCAGAGCAAAGAGGACGAGTTCTGTGAACAACAGTGGAGCTTAGGCCTTTCAGGCGGCCAGAAGGACAGATGATATCATGTCCCGGAGAGGATGCTATCTAGCCCCTCTGAGGTGCATAGAGCCCATCCAGTTCAACACCCCAAGCCCGGCAGTGAGGCTGGGGCAGCTCCTCAGGAGGGCATCAGAGAAGAAACCCCCATCACTAACCCTGCAAAGGCTCAGCAATCACGAAGACCTGGCACCACCAGTGAATAGTCTCTTGTTTTGTCTGAACCTCATTCTGGTGGCTCTTTTGCGTGTGTTTGTAATGTGCATCACAGAGCCACATGCAGGTTTAAGAGGCTACTGCAGTACTCAAAAATATTTGTGTGCCGTTAGGGACGCACGGCCAGAAAAAGAGGGAACCAGGCTGGGAGAGCAGTGGGCCAACTGCACCTCTCAAGTTCACTGTGCCTTGGAGCCATGGGAATCTAATTAAATTCAGGCTCTGTGGAGCAGGTGGGCCACTCCTCCCACTGTGCCCTCGTGTCCCATCTTCCCTGAACTTGGGCTGCTCTCTCCACTGGGCTGGGCCAGGCTCTGTCTCTGCCAAGCTGGATTTGACAGGTCTTAGACTCGCTAATCCCCAGGGTTTCCATGTTTTGTCTCTGCGAAGTCCCTGCTCTCAATAACACTGTCTCATGAAGAGACACTTACTTGCTGGGGTCTTACTTTCCTTTTAAAAGTATCCACCATGAATCCCTCAAACAAACAAAAACCCACCATCTAGTTTTATCCAAGATTTTGTTCCTGGAACCCTTGAGTAGAAAAGTTAGCAGGAGCTGTGCTGTGAAGTTAATGTGAGGACAGAATCCAACTCACCTCGCTTTCTCCAAAGCACGTGCTCCCTCCAGGGCCTGCAGCCCTCTGGGGCAGCAAGTCTCACTGGCACAGAGGACCTGATGAGCATCTCTGATGACAAACAGGGCTAAGTCTTAAGGTCAAGTCCTGAGCTCAGAGCTATAGGCTCGGCTGGGTTCCTTCTCTGACCTGCAGCTTTGGGAGAACGTGGACAGTCGAAGCCAAAGAAAAGTCCAGCTTTGATAGTTGTCATTTTGTTTTTTTCTGTTTTTCAAACTCAAATGCAAACCCACAGCTGATTTTTATAGGAACTTGTTCACAAAAGCACAAAATTGGCATCTTCAGGGGCAGTTCTGGTGACAGGGTCCGCTCTGCTTGCCTTCGCTTTGATTACCATGTTTGTAAATTTCTTTGCCCTATGAAGCCATGTCCTACAGTGTCCTGGCTGTGTCCCAGGTCAGAAGGCAGACATCCATGGACATCCAGTCCCCCAGGTCCAGGGACAGAGGTTCACTGGTGTCCAGTATGCCAGGTCTGAATGCAGGGGCCCATGGATATCTAGTTCCCCAGATCCAAGGACAGAGGTCCACGGGCATCCAGTATCCTAGATCCAGGTACAGAGGTCCACAGGCACCCAGCACCCTGGGACTAAGGAGAAGTTTTTTATCTCTGAGCTTGCCTCCTGGTGGTTCCCGGCTTTCTGCCATGGAGAATGTGTCCCCAAGCTCAGAAGGTGGCAGACATGTACCCCAGGACTTTTTCCCATAAACAGAATCCCACAACCAAACGCATCTTAGCAACCCCATGGCAAATGTGGTAGGTAGTTCTGGAGATTGGTAGAGTGCCTAGCTAGCTGGACAATTAGAGGTGACACCTCCTATCGGTTTCCCTTAGGTTTGGGACAAAATCACAGCCTATGGCTGAGACTGCAGGTTTCCTGCTCTGAGCCGATTACCTACACCTGGGCCTAGTGAGACATCACCTATGAGGTTCCTGGGCCCCAGAAGGCACCCCAAGTGCCCCGCCCATGGTGAGCCTCCAGCGCCACTGTACTTCTTAAAGCTTTGGAGTAGCCTTCTGCCTGTCTTCGTGGGTGCAAAATCCTTCACCTGAAACCCACGTGCTAACTGCAAAGATTAAGATTATTTAGTTAAAACATGCAGATGCTCCTGGGTTACAGCAGGGTTGCGCTCTGATGCCAATCGGGAGTTGGAAGCCCTGTAAGTTGAAAAGCTCTGAATCCACACAAGCTGCAAAGCACACTGACTCGGCTGCACAGGGCGCAGCGGGTGCCCGCTCTCCTATGACTGCAGGGCTGGGAGAGGGCAGGCCACACAGCGCCAGCCCAGAACAGGATGCAGCATGCTTCCCCTTGATGCCCAGCCCTTCAGCACCATTGTCCAGTCCAAACTCAGCATCTGAGCCATCGTCAGCTGAGGACCATCTGTATCAGTCATGGAAACGGTAAAGGCAGAGCTGGACTAGCTAATAAAGGGATACATGAATACATCTTCCAGTTCTTGAAATTTAATACAGGTGATGGCAGGGGTGGGGAAGGTGGTAAAGATTAGAGGATTGCTTCAAAGTTAGCCTGATCAAAACTCCTTGATGTGCTAATAGGTTTCTTATCAGGAGTTCAGAGCCATAAACTGCATTAGATCCAAGGAAATGGTGATGTCAGATGTTTTTATGGTGCCTGTTAAGAGCCCCCCGGTTTGAAGGGGAAGGTGTCACTCACAGATAAGAGAATTGGACTTGGATTTTATAACTGAATTTAATTATCACTGATTTGAGGTTGATAGTAGCTGGTTTTTCCAGTTTTCAGAAATGCAGCTTTCCCTGCGGGAGAGGGGGACAGAGGAAATGGTGGGGAGAGAGTGAATCCTTTCATGTCCAGGGCCCCATCCTGCTTCCCCTATGATGTGGTAAAAGCTGGCCTCCCTCTCCTCCCTGCCAGGCACGGAGCAGCCACACCTCCCCAACCCACCACCACCTTCCCCAAAACCTGCGAAAGCAAGGCTCTACCTACAAAGCCTGCAGATGGGAAGGAGAGGCGCTCAGTGCCCAGAGGTGAGAGGACAACCCAAGGCCACAGCCCTGGGGGAAGTTCTCTGGGTGGGACCTTCTGGGACCTCCTGGGGACCTTTCTCTTGCCAGGAGCCCTGTGCCGGAGGAAAGCGACTGCTGTCCTTCAAATATACAATCAGAGCTTTGGGGCTCAGGAAAACACCCCCCCACACACACACACACTCGTTTCCTGATGTGGCACAAGTTAAAACTGGGGGCGCATTAAATAAAGAGCAAGTGTCTTAAATAGGCAGGTTGTGTTACAGAAGACGCAGCCTGGGGTTACTTTGAATGTTCTGCAGTTAAGCTGAACTGCATGGGATTCCACTAAGCTAGAAGGGAGGATGTAGGGCTGTGAGTGAGGTGAACATGGTTCCACTGGGGCACAGTGTTGGTGTGAGCGCAGCGGGTGTGTGCTGGTCTCAGGAGACAACCTCCTGGGGTCGGGTCCTGGGTGGCCTGGGCTCCCCGTGCCTCTGCTCTCCTTCTGTAGGGAACCACGCACAGAAATCAGGCTCCTAGAGGATCTTCCCCGTTGTGTATGCAAGCTTCCTTCTCCCAAAGCACTTGCTTCCTGTTTCCCGTATGCTGAGCCCGGATTCCGTCCTTCCCTCTGAGTTCCAGAGTAGCTGCTCTAAGCAGGGGCGTCAGGTGACCAGGGATGAACACAGGTCCAGCCTCAGGGCTCAGGAAAGTCTGGGGCCTCTCAGGCCTCAGTTTCTCCAGAGGAAAATGCAGAGCATGGCCCACCTAGACAATCTGGCTGTTTTTAATTAGAATATTGGAGAGGCAGGAGCAGTCTGAAAGACCCTCTGTGCTGTCCACTGTGGTGGCCACCAGCTACCACCCCCCATGTGATTTTAATTAATTAAAATCCTCAATGGGAGAAAGTGCCTCTGTTTACATGCTTGACATTCACAGACAGAGGGCCTTGCCCTGGACTTGCTGGGGCCTGAATGAGGAAGCCCATCAGAGAGGCCACTGATCCTAGCTGGGCTGGGCTGGGCTGGGCACCGAATTTTGTTCTCCCTATGTTTGTTGCTGTGGCAATCACTGGATGTACAGCCCAGAACCTGTGGCAGGCAAGCCCTTTCTTGGCCTTCCTGGGTGGCTTCTCGCCCTATAGTGACTTTAGGATGCCCCCCTCAACTGGCAGTCTTTCAATTCCAGCTGTCTTGGTTACTTTTCTTCATTGCTGAGACAAACACCTGACACCCAAAATTAGGGAAGAAAAGCCTTATTTAGCTCACAGTTTCTGGAGATTTCAGTCCATAATCAGCTGGCTCCAAGGCAGGGTGGCAGGCACTGGGGCAGCACTACAAGGCAGAAGCCAGAACAAAAGAGGCAAACACAAGCCTCTTCTCTACCTTTATATTATACACAGACCACCCCCACTCCAGGGCAGGTGTAGCACTCACAAAACATCCTTGCCCTCCTTTGCACAGGATGAGGATATTTACAAAGTAAGAACACTGGCTCCCTGCTGAGTCTCTCAGTTAAATTTTAAACTTCTCAAGTTGACACAATGTATTAACCATAAGACCAGCTCTCACTCAGCATCCCTCTGCCAGACTTGGCAGGGTGTGCAGATGGGTGCCAGCCTGGGACCTTGGCCTTTACCACCTCTCACTGGTGTGAACTTAAGACACAAGACCAAACCTCTTTGATCCTCAGCTCCTTCCTTCTTAGCTGGCATGGACTAGTCCGGTCTGTGCTAGACCAGAACTGTGCCACAGAGTCCACCCCACCCATCCTCCGCATCTTCAGCTGAGAGGCAGCAAAATCTTCCATTCATGAGACTTTTACGAACACAGGCTTTTGTCAAAATGTCTACACGCTCTGCCAAATACTGCGCTTTAATCCAAGACTCGACGAGCTGTCACAAGGTCACAAAGCCCCCGGGAAAGTGGGTGGGGACTCCTAGAGGATCCCACATTCCCATCAGATGTCTGCAGATTCCCCAGATCTCCACCCTGGGGAGATCTCCCAGGACTTTTTCCCACCCCTTGTATTCTGAGAGGGTTCAGGGAGAGACCTTGCAAGTGAGCATCCTGCAGCTGCAGCAACCCGTGTTTCCTGAACACAGCAAGAGTTTTCTTAGGAAGCATCACTTGGCAGCTGAGCGTGGTTCCGGCCACGCTGCCCAGGACACACTGTTGCTGCTCCCAGAGAACAGTGAGACCTGGGCCCTACGGCCACGGGAGCCTCTGGCCTGTCCTGTCAGCACTCCACTTCTCACAATCAGGGAGGGCCGGCTCTCACCAGCGCTCTGACCAGAGAGCTGCAGCAGAGGCTGTCCAGTGGCTTTTCACACGACACAGCTCTGCGTCCTGCAGGATCACCCTGAGCGGAAGGGCAATGCAATGTTAGCTCATCAAACTCCAGCTAAGTGGTTGCACTGACAAAGGCATGGAGGGCTGTGTCCCTCTCTGCATCCCCTCTGCTCCAGGGTCCCCAGTACACATCCCGACCACAAAGGCGCCTGGCATCCAGGATGAGAACAAGTACCCCACTGTCCCAGGCAGATCCCCTAGGGTCTGCCTCTGTCTGGGGTACATAGGGTGCTCAAGAGAGGCCAGTGGGGGTGAGACACAGGCTCCCTGAAGACCCAACTGGTGGACACCACTGAGCTGAGCTGCAGGGGTGCGGCTGGTGGCATTCCCATCCCTGAATCTGTTTCTCTGTCCTTTTGTGACAACTCATATTCTTTCTTCCTCTCTGTGGGCCTCCAGACCCCAGGCAGGGACCTGGGGCTCCATGGCAGTGGCCACTCACCCCTGCCTTTGCCCTTTCAGATACATGCCATCATACCATTAGTAGATACCACTTTAATCATCAGGAAAGCATGGGAAGAGCATTGGAGACAGAGTCAGGTGAAGGTGCCATCCAGCTGTGTCCTCTGGCCAGGCATGAGCAGGAGGGGTCTGGTCCTCCAGAGCCTGTTTTTTGTTTGTTTGTTTGTTTGTTTGTTTGTTTGCAGCACTGGGGATTGAACTCATGACCTTGCGCTTGCCGGGCAGGCACTTAGACCGCTGAGCTAGATCCCCAGCCCTGGTGTTTTTGAGACAGGGTCTCACTATGCCGTTCAGGCTAGCCTTGAGCTCACTTTGTAGCCCAGGCTGGTCTCGAACTCACAATGATCCGCCTGTCTCAGCCTCCCAAGTGCTGGGATTACAGGCGTGAGCCACCACTCCGGGCTCCAGAGCCTGTTTTATCCTACTGGGTGTCCTGGTCTGGTATTCTGGAGGAACCCCATGGTCAGCTAATAACCAAATTGTGACCATAGTAATCGTTTACTAATACTCTGAGCTCCTAGAGGGAGCACAAACTGGGTCCTAGAAATGCCTGGTTGGCACTATGGGTTGGTGATGGCCCAGAGGACCTGGGAGTGCTAGGATCCTCAGCCCTTGTCTAGGTATTCACTAGCAGCTGGCACATGGCCACAGTCCTGTGCTGGCCCCACACTGGGCCCTCTCCAAGGCCTTCTTTGGTGCCAGTGACATCAAGACAGTAGGCCAGGACAGGGCCTCACCATGTGGAACAGGAGGACCGTGTTGTGAGAGAGGGTGGCCCTGCTTGTCAGCCTCTGGTCTCCCCGAGATGTGTGTGTGGTGGGGGAGTGTCAGCACCTTCAAAGGACCAGTTTCTGCGGTGGGGACCGTGGAGCAGGCGGAGCCTCCGAGGACACAGCTCCTTCCTTGGATAGCACTGCTCCCAGGGTGCCGGGCACCCAGCCGCATCTGTCCAGGTTGAGCCCCTGACTGTCCCAGGGGGCAGCCTGGTCAGATGTTGGCCCGGCCTAGGCCCAGGGGTGTGCTGGGCATGGCTATACCTCAGCCCCTCTGTGGTTGCAAGAACCTAATTTGGGCACAAGTCCAGAACACATAAGAGGGCCAAGCATGGAGACAGTGTTTTGTCCAGGCAGGACCCTGAATTGGGTAGGTGCACACTCTCCCTGCCTAGGAACCTGACACCATGGCTCCCTTCCCTCTTGGGGACCCACTGACATTCAAGGAGGATGCTGAGGCTCTGCACTTGGGTCTCTCTTTCTGGTACTTTCTCAGGGCATCACCTGCTTTGCAGATGCTGATGACCTGGCTCTCTTTTTGGGGGTCTCACTCTCAGGGAAGATGCAGCTCCCACGTAGGTTAGCTGCTTACTCACTGTGCTAAGCAGGTCCCTGGGTCCCAGACACAGCACCCCCTCCTGCAATCCCTAGCCAGGCCTAGCCAGCTTTGGTCCCTGAGACGGCTGCCTGCACCCCACACACCTGGCCGGGACTCTGCCGCCAGCACTCATTGCAGGAGGCATGAAAGCCCGAGAGCTTGTGTCTTTGGAACTTGACCTTTGAAACAAGCACAGCGCCTGTCCTTTCTCGGTGCTACTGGGTCCTGCCACATTGGCCACCAGGGCTTTGCTGGGAGGGCGGCTTCATGCAATGTGACTGCAGCGCCCTGATACCCCATGGACAGCGACCTGCACAGCCTGGACAGCACCTGTCCCTGCCGGGCCTTCAAGGCATCTGAAGGCCCAGACCGTACACAACTAGAACCTTGCTCTTGGGCTGAAGCTGCTCAGTCACGCTGACACTGGGACTGCACAAAGCCAACCCCAGTGACCCAGAAGCAAAACTCAGCCTCTTCCTGCAGAGTTCTGGGTTTCCACAGAGCTGTCCCAGGGGCCTCCAGCGGTCCCTGCCCTTTGATCTCTGCCTCCTAATCTCTCCCTGCCCTGCCCTTTGTGCTTTGCCCCGCCTCACCCTCTGCCCCGCCTTCTGCCCTCCACCCACCTCTGCCCTAAGCAGCCCTGAGCCCCAACCTCAGCCACAGAGAGCACGTGCCCATCCAATGCCCTGCTGAGGGAAGGGTCCTGTGCGGCTGCTGATGAAAGTGACACAACCGCTTTGCACTCGTCCTGGATTATGTGGTCGTTAGGCGCAGCACCACTGCCAGCAGCCAGTCTGCGGTTGATTTGGAAACCGGCGAGTCCCAACAGTGCGCTTCAGGAAAGGTGTCAGGTATAAATCTCGTCTTCAAACAGTGGGCGCATTCCACACTTCAGAGTTGCTGCTCTGAATGAGGCCCTTCTCTCCAGCCCCCTCTTTCCCGGCTGGAACGGGATGAAAGGCCGGGGTGCGCGCTCCTTTAGTCTGATAATGAGGGTGAGGCTTGCGGGCGTGGTAATTTGGCAGCTTGGCACTTCCTGTAACAGTTTTACCTTTTTTTTATCCAAGGGTTGCTTAAAGACAAACATTTTTTGTTAAACTGCTGGTAGTCCGTTTTCTGCAGGAACCGTGCAATTAATCTTGTTTATATTAAAGAGGCAGGTTGTCTTTGTCAGCTTTCCTGAGCTATAATTAATGAGGATCAAAACGTTACAAAAACACACTATTTAGCTGAGCGCAATGAGGCCGCGCAACAGCTGCATCGATCAGAGGAGTAACAGGGAAACAAACATCCCTTCCTCTGGAGACACTCACTGCGTAGAGGCCGGATCACAGGCGGCACCCCTCGCTCGCAGGGCAGCTGGTGACGGGGTGGGGGGGGACTTGGATGTCAAATGCTGTGTGAAGCCCAACAACTGCACCAGCAGCACAGCTGGGGGCCCTGGGCCGAGTCTGTCCAGGTGAGGCTGAGTGATCTGAGCACAGGCCCGAGGGTCGCTGCAGGGAAGGAGGCTCAGGCCACAGAACCTGCCGCCCCCAACACACGCCAGGTGCCAAGCTGGCCTGGGCTGCTTGCCCTGCAGCCCTCAGTTTGAAACGTCACCAGTTCCATCACCAGCACCCAAAATTCATTACAATAAATAAAACAGCTCAGCACAGAGCCAGTGAGCAAGAGCAGCCAGACGGCGGCGCCTGCCCGGCCATGGCTTCCCTGAGGTTCACAGGAGTCATCTGTCCACAAAGGCGGCGGGGCTTCCCCTCCTTCCAGATGCCAGGGAAGCATCTGACCAGTTCGCGTGATTTAGCACCTGCCAGAGTAAAACTGAAAGCTCTTGATGTGGGTCCCCTGCAAGGTACCATTAGGGTGTCCTGCACAGAGAGCGTTGCCTGCCCTAGGAAGAAAGGGGAAATGGGACCCACAATCCTCTCCAAATGGAGCAGTTTGCAGAAATGGACCCTGAGATAACCCAGATATTGTTATCAACAAAGACTTTAGAACAACTACTTTTAATATCTTCAAGGACTGACATGGAACATTGAACATAATGAGTGATCAGGTGAGAATCTCAGCAAAGACACTGAAGGTATTTGTGTGTGTGTGTGTGTGTGTGTGCTTTTTTGAGACAGGGTCTTGCTAGCAGTTTGGGCTGGCCTTTAGTTCACTTTGTAGCCCAGGCTGGTCTCCAACTTGCAATGATATTCCTGCCTCAGCCTCCCGTGCTACGATTACAGGCCTGAGCCACCATGCCTGGCCTGAAGGTATTTTATAAAAAGAAAATTTCTATTTAAAAAAAAGGAAGAAAGAAAGAAAATTCTCGAACTGGCAAGTAAACTACCTGAAATGAAAAATTCTGCAAAATGGTTTAACCACATTGTGGAGAATGGAAGAGCTAATGTTGGCTTCACTGAAATCATCTGAAGAAGAGACAAAATTTTAAAATATTTTTATCATGTCCTTCATTGTTCAGAAACTTCCATCTCCTCCCTGTCTTCTTAATGGAAACAAAACCTTGATGTCCATAGCCTTTTGCAGTCAAACCCAAAACAACCTCCTGTCCCTCTCCCCAACCCTCAGGGCAGGCCATTTCTACAACCCAGTGAGCTTCGCAGTACCACCTGCACCTCCCTGCCTTGGCCTGACCTGAAGCTCCTTCATCCCAGTCCCTTGGCGATATCAAAGGCCCTTCGCCCACAGCACCATCCCCAGGCACCCACCCTCTGGGTCTCCCCCAACAGAGAAAACAAAGCAACAAGGACACTTGATGCTGCGCTCTCTCCAGTCCTGCTCATGGTGTCCGTCGCTCACACGTGTGAGGGCTGTGGTCAGCTCAGCCTCCGGGCTAGGCTTGTCCCTGTGTGTGCTGCACTGGCCTCCCCACAAGGTTGCCTGCCGCTGCTCAGACATCCTGCCCCAAGGCCTTGTCATGGCTTGTGTCTAGATGCCCTCCAGAGCCTCATGGGGTCATTGGTGGGGCTTTTCAGAGGTGGCTGTACCTAGAATGTATGATGCTGGGATCAAGGGTGTGTGGCTACCAAATCAGTCCACTGATTGCTCTGGCATAGTTCTGGGTGTGGATAATGTGAAGGCCCTCCCTGGGTCTGAGTGCTACCCACCCATCCTGGATAGAATACAGTGGCTCCTTGATTTACGAACTCAATCGTTCTCGAGGGCTGGTTATAACTCAAGTTGTCGACTGAAGGCCTGGGCTTCTCTAACAGCCTTCAAAGTCTGTCTCCTGTAACAGGCAGATCTCAGAGTCCTTAGAGAGACATTGGCCCAGGACTTCTCCACTAACCCCATACAGGAAAGGATGTGGTCGTGTTCCTTCCTGAACTCTTTAAGGGTTAGATCTGTATCTGAGGCCACCTGGAAGCACAAGCGGGCACATTCGTCCTCACTCAAGACTGGTTGTAAGTTAAATCTAAAATTCCCATCATGACCCAAGTTGTTTGTTGGCCTGGTCACAACTCGAGGGTCCACTGTATAAGGGACAGGAAGAGGGCTGCTGTTGTCACTTGCTGCTGCTTCACTACTTCCCCGCTTTGCTGCCTTCTGCCCACCATGAACTGTTTCTCCTCTGCGATGGCCCTGCCTTGAACCAGCCAACTGTGAACTGAAGCCTCTACAAACTGTGAGCTCCGTAAACCTTTGCTTCTGTAACCTCGGGTATCAGGAATCGTGTCTCAGCAGTGAGAAAAGTAACTAAGACAGGCCCCTCGAGGCATAGCGCCCAGCAACGGCCATGAGGGCACCACCTGATCTTTCCCTGCGTCCCTTTACCCTGGCCCAGTCTCCAGTCCTCAAGAGGTTGTGTCCCTGACAATGGACACTGTTGAAGAACTCCAGGAGACCAGCAAAGTGGCCTTGGTGACCTCAAAGCACCTTTGATCTGGTTGGGATATGGTATTCTGAGGTCAATGTCTCCTCACATCTGCTGCTAAGGCTCCTAAATCTCTGGCTGTGTCATCATCTCAGCTCAGCCCCTCTCTGGTATTTGGGACAAATGAGGACATCTGTGCTCCACATGGCACAGGGCTGGAGGGGCTGCAGAAGTCACGTGGGCCCTGTGGATGGGAGGTTGGGTCTCACAACCCCAACCTGTCCTCCAACTTCAAACAGCTCTACATGGGCAAGAGGAGTGATGTCATCCAGTTTTTAAAGAGGAGGTTTTCTCCTGATGATATAACCATGTGCTGGCTGGCTTGGGGGCTCCAAGAGCAACAGCAGCAAGAAGATGATGTGGCCATAGAGAAATCAGACACACCAGGAGTGACCCTCAGAACAGCCTCGAACATCGGGTGACCCGACTGTGTCCCCCACTAGCCAGAGAGCAAGACTGTCAGAGGTGTGCATGTGTACGTGTCTGTGAGTCCTTGCAGTTTGTCCAGTAAAGAGGAACTCAGAATTAGTGAAAGGAGCCCTGGGAGGAGCTGCTTTCTGCAAAATCAACCTTTTGTCACTCAGGTGGAGCACAGGTCTAGCAGGGCTAAGGCCCCAGATCTAATCCCCAGCACAGCCTGAAAACAAACACACAAACGGAAAACTACATATCTTCAAATAACACACTCTAAAACAGTTTACTTTTTAGCATGTGCAATAGAGCTTTGACCTCAGGGCCAGTTTTGTAGGATGCCTGCCTCCGCCTGGCCCTGGCCCTGGTCCCAGGGTCTCTCCATCTGCAGCCTCCTGGTGCACATGGAGGATGTGGAATTCACCCACATGTGTGTCACACACTGTCACCTGTGCAGCATGTGGCACTCCCAGCCTGCATGCCAGCCTCAGCATGGTGCATCCAGAGTATCTGGCCAGGGGAGGGGGCCTCGGTCTCAGGCTGTGGGGGTGGCCGGGGTGGGGAGAGCCAGCGTCTTCACAGACCTGGAGTGAGCATGTGACCTCCTCCTGGGAAGCTGCCAGCACTGTGCCGAGAATCGTAGAGGACCGTGTGCTTGGATGAGTGCTTTTAACAGAGGAAGCCGCAGGAGTAGCGTCCTCGCAGCCCCCTCCCTCTCATCTCCTCCTCTGGCTCCCACCACGGGGAGTGAGGTTCCTCAGCTCGACACCCAGGTCCACCTCCACCGTGTGGCACCTGGGTCCTGGTGTCCTCCCTGGTCAGGGACAAGGAAAGCCCAGCCGTGTGCACAGATTTCACTTTGTGAGTCCATTTGGGATCTGTGACCTTGTGAGATAAATGTATCCCGAATGCATTTTAAAGGCACGCCACGTGTTCGCTTTCCAGTTGTTCCTGTCCCCTCCCTGAAATTCACAACATTGGCAGCACGAGTAGTGCAAATCTTGCTTGTGCTGCGACCTCTGTGTGGTTCCATTAGAGTCATCACCCCTTCTGGGCCTCCACAAATTAATGGGTCTCAGGGCTTTAGGGTTTTAATGTGAGGTCATTTTACTACTGGCATCATCCATTGCAAATACTTTGGCATCACACTGGGTCCTTGGCATGGGGATGAGGAAATAATGGCATTCTGGGTGCATCATGAAATACTCGTCAACAGGCCTTTCTGCGATGCGTGCCTGGGTTGGTGTCAGGACAACAGCTGGCCCTGGCATGGACAGCATGGCCTTGCTCCCTGCTCCTAGTGAGCTGCCCAGAACCCACAGCACACAAGCCACGGCCACAGCCTCCACACAGCCAGGGTCAGTCACCCACAGCAAGTGCACTTTCCTGCCACCACCTGGTGAGACAGGGTAACTATGAAAGCCTTGTCACCTCCTGCCATGTGGGGCTGGACAGTGACTGGACAGCACCTTCCCAAGTGGCACTTCCTGTGTTGCTATCACCACAAGCCCTCCCTGCAGCCACTGCGCCTGCCCTCTGGTTCCCCAAGGAGGGAGGCCACTGTAGGCAGGGAACAGCCACAGCTCAGGACAGGCTCCCGTTCACGCTGCCCAGGGCACTGTGGACCCATCTCAGCACAAGGAGACACTGCCTGCAGGCCACTGAGGATGCACCACCTCCCCAGTTCTAGGTGCACATAATCCTCACGTGTATTTACAAGGCATGTGTGACATTTCATGGACATATGGTACACGATACCGTATGTGATGGTCGACTGGCAACTGGCAAAGCTGTCCCTCCAGGCCATCACCAACCCTGTCTGTTGGGAACACCCGATGGTTTGCCAGCTTTTAATGTCCAGTTAGTTTTTGACTGTACCGTGCTGCAGAAAGCCAGCAGCTGGTCCTCCCACACCGGGGCTCCGGATTGTCCAACCATCTGTGGGCTTGGCCTGCCTGCTGCCTGCTGCTTTTCTACAAAGTGTGTTTGAGACTTTGGCTTCTCTGCCTGGAAGAAAGGCACAGGACTGTAAATACCCTGAAAATGGGGTGCAATTGCAATGTAACCACCCACACTAAATGAACTGCATGAAAAGAAGGAGGCCGGGAGCAGGAGACTCTGCTCACCGCCCTGAGGTCCAGCTTGGATTGGTGTGAGCAGCCCCATTCCTCCGGTCCTGCAAACCCGGGACCTGGGGTGGACCACCTGGCACGTCCAGCCAAGCCTGCAGGTGTCTTGTGAGGTTCAGCTGTGCAGGGCCGGTTGGCACTGGGCATGGGGAGAGAACATGCTTTCAAACCTGCAGAACAAAGCCCCGAGTCTGACAGGAAGGAAGGACCCAAATTTACAAGCTCCTTGCTTCATGCTGGGACTCGAATTCAGGGGAAGAAAACAAAGTCCTCTGTGAGGGGACATTTGGGTTATTTATAGCTCTGCACTCCCTGGGTCACTGTCTAAGGACACAGCAGTGTGCGGGGGGAGCGCCCCACAGGAGCAGGGGCCCATCCCTCCCTCCCTCCTCTGATGAACAGAGTGCAGGCCTACAGAGCCCTGTTGGAGGGGAGGGGACGCCAGCACTGCACTCAAGGGCTCTGATCACCTGGGCCTGACCCTGCTGTCCTGTGGTTTCTCAGGGTCTCCACACTGTGCACCAGGAGGGCAGGAGGGGGCTGGGCCTGGGCACAAGTCACCAGCCTCTCCGTGCTCAGCAGCTCTGGGACCCCTCTCCTGGGCTGCACAGGAGGCAGGACCTGAGCAGATCCAGGTCAGTTCCTCAGCTCTGTGTGACCCAGGTGGGTCACTCACCTCTCTGGTGGACGGGGTGGCAAGTGCCTCCTGGGGCCATTCATTCATTGAACAAGAGGCCCACGTATGCCATCTGCGGCCAAGGGGTCCTTCACCTGCCCACAGCAACCCTGACTCCCCCACAAACATGGCACGGGGACATGCTTCGTGCCTGAGCGAGGCTGCCACCCTGCACAGGACAGTCCCTGGGCACAAGGTCCCTCCCAGCCCCACGGCCTGGCCACAGCCTGACACCCAGGTATATTCCTGGGAGAAGGCAGAGGCCCCTGCCCCCAGGAAATGAGGCCCAGGAACTGTGACTCCTTGGGGCCCATGACACACAGCTTCTACGTCCTAGGCAGGACTGGGGTGGGGGAGGTCATGTGTGATGGCGGCAGCCATTTCCCATGCACACCACACAGGTGCCCTGAAGTGACCTAGGACACCATGGAGGGCAGGGACAGCAAAACCTGCATGGATCTGCAGTGGCAAAACCTGGAACCTCGACAGCAGGGTGGGAGCGTGGCAAAGGGGAGCGGGGGTGCTTGAGGGGTGGGGCATCTGCTGGGGCTGGGCCAGAGTCGCCACTCAGAGCCGTCAGCCTGAGCATGGGGGTCTGGGTTCACTGTATGGAGCCAACTGCTTCTTAACCTCTCCTGGCTGTGAGATGTAATTAGAATATAAAAACACAAGCGGGGATCCGGACTCTGAGGCCCACGAGGCCAAGAAGGTGGCTGTCCCACCCCGCACCCCACACCCCATACCCCACACTGCACCTGCTCGGGCAGCTGCATCCCTGGGGCCCTCTGGGGCTGTGTGTCACCTACTGTGGTGCACAGGGGTCACACTTTGCACAGAAGCAGCTTCTGTCTTGCTCGGCTGCAGCTCCTGTCACCAGGCAATGATGGTGCTCTGATCGGTGTGAGGATTTGCGGGAGCCCATCTTCTCAGTCCTGAGATTACAGGTTTGCACCACCACACCTGGTTCCCTGGTTCTTTTAAACCCTTCTGTGACAATGCTCAAAGCTCTCAGGCATTTCCACATCAGCCCCGCTTTCTGTCCTTCTAGGATTCTGCTGTGTCCTTGGAGGGGAAACTCTGCCCCAGATAGTGCCTGGCCTCACACCCTGTGCCCTCAGCCAGGACTGGGTGGCCTCACCTGCAGCCAGAGCACCTGGAGATGGGACAGGGAGAACCCTGCTCAGTCACAGCAGGCGTGGACTGGGAGAGACAGCAGGCAGATGGGAAGCAGCATCGGAGAGGGCTCCTTCACTGCGCACGACCTAGCATTAATTAGCATCTCCAGCCTCTGTCGCAGTGGGGGCGGGGCCTCCGAACGGGCCAGGAGGCTTGGGGTGGGGCAGGGAGGCCACAGCAGCCTCCCTTGGGCTGCTCCAGGAGCGGAGCAGGGAGGCTGAGCAGAGGCCAAGGTGGCCTCCTCCACAGGGACCTGGGCCTCCCCTCCAGCTTGGGCTCCAGTCTGCACTTGCCTCCTGCCCCCAGCCCCCACCCTGCGTTGCCTCCTGGGAAGTGGACCGTGCTGTCGCAGTCAAGGGCAGCCTCCACCCAGGTGCTGAGGCAAGGACGGCGGCCATATGGAGGTCACAGGTCCCTGCGGGTCCCATGCACTCCCCAGGCACCGAGGTGCTCTCATGTCCCCAGCAGTCCCCCCGTTCCAGGTAGGACACAGTCTCACAGGCAGCGGTGAGAGTGCCCTGGGCGCAGTGCACCAGGTTCACTTCTAGCACCTGAGTCCTTGTGGGCCTCCGTGCAGACTCCGGAGCCCCTGAGTGGGACGCAGGGGTCCCTCTGGCTCACCAACCCTCTGGGGAGCGACGACAGAGTAGGGTGGACCCTGCCACACTGTTGCTGTGCTCAGCCCTGGGCACAGACTCCCAGGGTCAAGCTCTCTCCATCCTGAGCACCCCAGAGCCTGTGACCCCCAGACTCCAGGAACATGGTCCCTGAATGCCTCCGTGGCAGGTCCTCCCTTGCTCTCCGGGTGGATCGGCAAGGACTCCATCCATCAACCTGGGCTTCGCTCAGCGGATTGGTGCTGGGCTCCAGACTGCTGTACAGGGGTGGGGATTGTGGTGAGTGACCAGGCCAGGCTGAGCCCAGGACAGTGGCGACAGAGCTCTGAGCTGCAGGTTGGAACACTGGGCCTCCTTCCTGCCTGCTCCTGGTCCCTCGGATGGGTGCTGGCTGGGACCCAGCCCACAGGACACAGAGGAAGGAAATCCCCCAACCCCACCTGCACAGCCTGGCCAGGTGTGGCTGTAAGGGGTGGTAGGGTGATCAGACGCCAGGCCAGGACACAGGGTGGGCCTGTCACCTGTCCCCCATGCCTCGTTCCTGATGTATAGAAGGGACAGTCACTGAGGCCACCTCACCTGGGCCAGGTCGCTGCGGGTGAGCACCCTGTGGACTTCTGTGTGGGAGACCAGAGCCGGTGGACAATGCCAGACAGGCGGGAATGGTAGGTGGGCCAGGCCCTCCGCCCTGTGATATCTCCTGAGGCCTCAGGGCTTCCGGCCTCTACAAAGTACAGCAGGGGCCACCTAGTGTCCATCATCCACGACGAGGCAAGGCCTGACCTGGCCCCCGCACCAGGTTGAGCAGCGGCCTCAGCTACACATGGATGTGAGATGTGATCCCGCCAGTCCCTACTACGTCTTAGTCACGGATCCTGCTGTGTGACCCTGGTGGCCAGGAGCTGCTCTGGCCTCCAGGGTCTCAGTGGCACAGGCAGCCGGGCTTCTGTGCTCTTTGGCTCCTCCCCACTTTGGGCCTAGCTTTCCTCTTGGTGCGAACTGAACTTTGGAACTCGGTCGCTGACCCAGCAGCACGGGCCCTGGGGCCTTGGCCGCCTCTCCACAATGCTGGCATGGGGCTCAAGGTCGGTCACAGGGCTCAGGTCTGGGCTCAGCTGGACACAACTCTCCCCAGCTATTGCAGGAGGCCCCTGGCCTCTGGTGGGTCCCACGACAGCAGCTGGGCCAGGGCTGCTGTGCTGACACCTGTGTCTTTCAGGTGCCATCCCGGGACAGCATGGTGCACAGCCGGTGGACGCCCTGGCTGCCTGTCCTTGTGGTAAGCAGCCCTGGTGACCCCTCATGTGAGCCCACTGGTCCAGGCCACACCTTCCACCCACAGGGCCCTGGACGCCAGTCCTCTGCCTCGGTCACCCCACAGTGAGGTGGGAGCCCAGCATTCTGGCCCAAGCAGGCCTCCTCCAGCTGGGAGTCCCAGCCAGGCCCAGGGCAGGCTGGGCCTGGCTGGGGCTGCCCAGTGCCCAGCACCTGTATGCCGAGCCTCATCTTCCAGGCCCCTCCTGGGTAAGGGTGGGGACACACATGACTGACTGTGTTCCAGGCACCTGCTGTTTAGAGGCTGTGGTCATGGCCTGTGGACAGAGTGTAGGCACAGAGAACCTGAGGCAGCTGGACCGTGTGGGCCTGGATGGTGGGCAGTGGGTGGGGCACTGGAGGGAGGTGGGTGGCCCTGCCTGCTGACAACCTGTGTATGCCGAGTGCGGGTCACCGCATACGTCCTGGGGTGTGGCACCACAGCGGCTTTGCTTGGCGCAGGTGTCACTGGTGCACTCGGCCGGCGCAGAGTACTCCAGCTGCGGTGAGGATGAGTTCTACAACCAGACTACCGGGCTGTGCCAGCTGTGCCCACCCTGCGGGCCGGGCGAGGAACCCTACATGGTAAGGGTGCATCCCAGGCTGAGTGAGGTGGCTGCTCCTGCTCCCATGCCTGGGGGACCCCTTCCTGCTCTGAGACCTGAGTGCCCATCTCCCACCTCTGCGGGAAGGTGCAGCCTTTGGGGCTCAGGTCCAGGAGGGCTGAGAAGGTGGGTGCTGAGGCGGCCTGTGGCTGGGCCAGGAGGCTGCCCCGGGATGGGATGGGAATGGAGCTGGGTCCCTGCCCACGCTGTCAGGGTCCCCGTGCTCCTCACTCACCACCCCTACCACTCCTCTACCAGTCCTGTGGCTATGGCACCAAGGATGAGGACTACGGCTGTGTGCCCTGCCCCGCCGAGAAGTTCTCCAAAGGGGGTTACCAGATCTGCAGGCGCCACAAGGACTGTGAGGGCTTCTTCCGGGCCACGGTGCTGACGCCAGGGGACATGGAGAATGACGCCGAGTGCGGGCCATGCCTCCCTGGGTGAGTACGGCCCTGCGGGCACCTGGAGCAGTGTGGATGGCATTGCAGTGTGGTGCCTGCTCAGTCCCATGTAAGGCAGGGGTGTCACCATGCCACAACAGGCAGCACCACGCGACTGCCCACGTGAAGCCACTCGGCCAAGTGCTCATAGTGAGCAACAGATGTGGAACGCTTTGGAGGGGAAAGCTAAGCTTCTACATGAAGTGCGAAGTTTGGTTTTTGTAATATCCTGGGAAACCTGAGGGTAAAAACTACTAATGAAAATGTTTCCCTCATGCAATGCCTACAATCATACCACACTGCAGCTATGCATCGGAAGTCTTCTGAATTGCAGTAAGCCTGAAAGGCATGAAGAATAAATCATTCTTTTTCCAGGCAGCACACATTGGCAAATTCAGCCTGGAACCAAGTAAAACCAGACAGACCTGCTGTGAACACTAAGCCACCACTGCTGCTGCCTCCCTCTTGTACTCATGGGGCATAATCTTTGCAAATTCAGGTGTGCTGGTAGGGTAGGAGGCAAAGATAGGTGACAGACGTGGGAATTATGGCGATGGAGATGATGATAGCTGTAGGAGTGGAGATAGAGGGAGATGGAGGTGAGGGAGGTGTGGATGATGGTAATGGAGGTGATGATAGAGGTGGGAGTGGAAACGGACAGAGATGACAGAGATGGAGGTAAGGGAGGTGGGGATGATGGTGATGGAGGTGACTGAGGTGGTGATGATAGTGATGGAGGTGTGAGGCAGGAGGATCGTTGTGAGTTCAAGACCAGCTTGGGCTACAAAGTGAGCTCAAGACCACCCTGAACTGCATAGTGAGACCCTGTCTCAAAAAAAAAAAAGATACAAAATGAACTAGCCCTGTGCAATGAAGCCATATAAGAGGTGATCAAAAAATAATGTGTTTAACTTCTTAAAAATGTATTACAGTAAAAGAAGCACTGCCATAAATCTCCTTCAAAATCCTCCTCTTTGCTTTGAGCACAATTATCCCATCACTTTTGCCATTTTTTTTTTTTTGGGACCAGGAATCCAACTCAGGACTTTGCACTTGCCCAGTTAGCGCTGTGCTGCTGAGCTATATTCCCAGCCTTTGCCACCTTTGGAAGTTCCGAAAGTCCTCTTTCATGAGTGTCTTTACACAGTGTGATCAAAAACATGGTGAATGCTGCCGCCAAATGCCATCGATAGAAAGGCAGGTTGGTAAAAGCACGACTCTGCATCCTCACCCATCTTATTCACTGGCACTGTGCAACTTCTGGCTCTCCCCAAAGACAAAGTGACCATGAAAAATCAACCTTACAAACTGATCCAGGACGTCCAGGCAGCCTCAACGGCACAATGAAAGACACTCAAGAAAGAGTGCTACCAGAGCCGCTTCAGAAAGGGGCAAGAGCCGTGAAGAAGTGTGTTTGAGGTGAGAGGAAGGATTTTGAGGGGAATTAATGGCAATGTGTCTTTTACAGTAATTGGTTTTTATTTAAAGACACACTGTGTTTTCCTGTTACACCTCGTAAATTTTAAAACATAGTCCAGTTTTGTCACCAAGAAGCATCGCTTCCCTGGAGTTTGCCACCACCCCTCTGCTGGTGACTGCCTACCTCCTGAGCCACAGACTCAGATACCCAGCTGTCTGTATGCACCCCGTGTCCCTGACACCAACAGGGAGGCTACGGGACTATTCTCTTAAAGAACTGTGGCAAGAGTGGAAGTTTTGTCACTGGTGGCTGTAGTTCAGTTCTTGTGGTTTTGATTCCCACTCAGAGGACAGAGCAGCCCTGTCAACCAAGAGCCCCCAGGAAATGGCTCTGTGCAGACCCGTGCGGCCCCTGAATGACAGACATTCAGTAGATCTTGACGGCAGACTCTGGAATCCATCTCTAAACGCAGACACACTTCCTGAGTTTCATCTCGATTGATTTACTCACTGATTTCATTGGTACGAATACAAGATCCATAAAAGAAAGACAGGGCTCTGAGGATTAAGTGCAGGAAAGACATACCGTTGTCACTCTGAAGGAGATCAACCCTGTGTGCAATACCTAAATGTGTCTCCAGAGCCTGACACACACCCTGAGTAACATGAGTCCTGTGAACTCTCAGCTCCAAGGGACCATGCAGGCAGCAGGGCTGAGGGGAGCACGCGCCCCTCTGCTGGCTGAATCAGCAGGGAGCCACCTCTGCAAGCAGTGTCCAGGACGCCCAGGGAGCCCTCATCTCGTGGAGGGACAGGCTGTCCGGGATTCTGGGAGACTTCTGGAGGGAGGTCAGGCCAAGAAATGCGGCTGAGTTCTCCAAGGAAGACCCTGAGCCCAGCTTATGGGCCTGGGGCCCAGCTGTCCCCGAAGGTGACAAGAGTCTGGGGATGGACAGGCCCGATGGAAGCTGGCCCTGGAGACAAGCTGCAGCTTGCAGCTGCTTTGAGGGACTCAGGCCAAGAGGGTGGTCATCAGTAGGGCTCTTTCCGGCTCTCTGTCCCCTGGCACAGCACCAGCTGGTCCTCACCTTCTGCATGGCCTCCCACCCGGGCCAGGTAGATGTGGTGTTCCAGTGCTGCCCCATGGATGTGGCCACTGCTCTGCTGACTCCCTCACAGACCCTCCATGAGCTTTCTGTTTAAATCAATCCTCCCTGTCCCACAGTGAGTTCCAGGCCTGATGGGCGGCACCTGAAGGCTCTGTCTTAGGGAAGGATGATGGGGTGTTTTGGCGAGGGGCCTCGCAACTCCATGCACGGTTGTTTTCGCCGGGTCCCTGCGGTCACCACACTGCTGCGATACGGATCAGCTCTGTTTGTCTTCCTTGTGGTTTGGCAGGCTGGCTGCTCATTCTTTGCCTCTACGCTGCTGTGCAGGTCCTGTGGCCCAGGCAGAGCTCAACAATGAGCAGGCAGGGGCTTTCCTGTGGGAGGGGCGGCTGTGGGAGGATGGGACAGGAGGAGGTCTCCTAACCTCTGGGGCCAGACAGGAGGCTCTGCCTGCTCCCTGGACCTGGCTCTGCTTGGAGCCCAGACTCCTGCCAGCATCCTGCTGCCATCCACAGGGCTTCGAGGTGCATGGCTAATGAAACAGAGACCAGAAGCAATCCCAGAAAGTTCAGTCTGTGCAGGGGGCATTGCCCATCCTGCCCTGGAATCAGAGAAGGTGGTAAGCCCAGCTCCTTCCCTTACCTGACCTCTCATTATGTGGCAAATGGCTTGTTTACAGAGCCAAGGCAGAAGCCCAGCTGGTGGAGGGAGGGAGCTGGGCCTGGGAGCAGAGGCCTGTGCCTGGGGGAGCAGGGGGTCAGCCTGCAGGGACCGGTAACCAAGTGTCCTCTTCTGTCCACATGTACAGCCACCACACCGCAGGCGGTCATGTGGGGGCCTGCGCCCCTGAGCTGATGGCTGCCTTTCAGGCTGCCTGGGCAGTCAGCTATGCTCACAGCCAGCCAGCTCCCTCAGGTCACCTGCAGCCTCACAAGCGGCCTGGGGGGCAGGTCCCATGCTGTGGACAGTGCTGCTGACAGTCTGAGGCCAAGGCTCTGTGGAGGCCACGCTGAAGGGCGTTCCTCCTTCAGATGCCCAAGTGGCCACACCGATATTCCGGGGGAGGTGCCCATGAAGATGGTGACAGCACTAACAGATCCCTCAGGGCCAGAACCAAAGGACAGAGGGGTCGAGAAGCGGGCCAGCCTGGAGGAGCTGTGATACTGGAAAAAGAATGTCCTCTCAGGACACAGCACCCCGCAGAAACCCAGGGCATGGGGCTGTCAGGCTGGGCGTGATCCACCCTGGCTGCCCCAAGCCTGGCTCTGATTCCTGCCAGGTGCCACCGCAGCCTCTCACCTGTCTGCTGTCCTTCCTGTCCCTGTAGCTACTACATGTTGGAAAACAGACCCAGGAACATCTACGGCATGGTCTGCTACTCCTGCCTCCTGGCGCCCCCCAACACCAAGGAATGTGAGTGACCCGGAAGAGCCTGCCGCCGCAGGCGGGCTTCTCCCCTGTATTTGCCTCCGGTGCCTGAGGTCCTGGGTTCTGTCCCCGGTGTCCCCTCCTGCCCTGTCTCCTGGAAAAGCAAGGGGTCACTGGTTCAAAGGTATCCGCGACGCGCAGGGCGAGTTAAGTTTCCGCCTGCGTTTGTAAGCACATGAGTCCAAGAGAAGCGGAGACGGCGCAGGACGAACCCAGGACCCTGGCGCGCCCGGGGACCCCCGCTCTGCCCCCAACGGCTCCCGCAGTTGCCCCGCAATCGCGTCCACCTGGGGAGCAGAGGGGCCCCCGCTGCCACAGAGCAGAAGAGGTAGCGGGGCGGGCCGTGGGCGGAGTCTTGGCTGAGAAGGGGCGGGGCCTTGACTGAGAGGGGCGGGGTCCTGACTGAGCGGAGACTGGGCTGAGGGGGCGGAGCCTTGGTGAGGCGGGGCCGAGCCCGAGGGCCTCGGAGACCTTTCGCTCCCGCGCTCCGGGGCCGCTCCGTCTTCTCGCGGGATCTGGACCGACGTGCGTAAGTGGCCGGGAGGTGCGGCCGAGAGCGAAGACGGCGGGCCCCGCGGCCTGCTTGGACAGCTTCTGCCTGCGGACCCAGGAAGGAGACCCCGCAGGGCTCTGAGCGCCGCCACCCACGGCTCCACCTCCTCAGGACCGAGGACCGAGGCCCCGGGCAGCTGGTGACCACGGCAGAGGCCGCCAGCCCCCGCGACCGCGCCGCGCGTGCACGAGTGCGGCACGTCCACAAGTGAAGCCGCTTCCAGGGCTGCCTGGTGTTGACAGCAGGCCCGGTGGACCTGCCACTGCCTGATCTCACCGATTTCAGTGTCTCTGAGACTGCGGGCGCCCTGTAGCTGCCTCAGTTTCCCTTTTCTCCGCCGCAAGACTGAGACAACGGGGACTCGGTACACTAAAGGGCTGGCGCTGCTGGCGTGCCGTCCTCGACGCTGGAGACAGAGACAGGTGTGCCCGATCGCCTCCAAGCCTCAACCCATCCCCACCTGGCCGTGTCCCCATGAATCCTGTTAGGCTGAAGGGAGACGCAAAACCCGCTGCTACCGATCAAACCCAAGAGCAGGATGCACTGGTTGCCAGGCGTTCTGGCTTTCTGTCCCCAGCTGTCCTGAGGGCACCCGTGTGACAGGCAGGGGCCCGCACACCATTCGGTGGAGCCAACAGGAAGCACTTTTGTCACGCCTGTCTGGCCCCAGGAAGCCACCTGTGTGGCCGCACAGGTCACTGTGAAGACAGGAGGGGCACAGTGAACCTGCAGCGGACAGTGTCCTGCATCCTTGTGCATTTCTGTCACCTGTCAGTGACCAGGGCCTAGCTTCCAGTCCAGACTGGCTTGTGCCGGGTGTTTCACCGGAGCACAGTGCGACGCCAGAGAACGCAGGTGGGGTCTGCACAGCTGTCTGAGGATCAAGGTCTGGAGCCTGAAGCGCTGCTTGTCGCCAGTCTTTTAAGAAGTGAACTCTGAGGCAGCCAGTCTTCCAGCAGCCAGAGGGTCTGACCGCCTGCTCCTGAGCCAGTGTCCACAGCCAGGGCGGGAAGTCCAAGGGCAGCCTGGCGCGCAGCTCCAGAACGCACAGCCCCACAGCGCCCGAGCAGAGGCACAGCTCGACTTAGCTAGTGCTTTCGGCTTACAGCACACAATGTTCTGTAATGGATACAGACCTGAGTGGAGGTCGAGAACCCCGTGGACCCAAATGGAGGTCATGCCAATCTCCCGAGTCTGCAGTCTTTATCAGCCTCCATGGAAGCCAGGCGCCAGAGGCATCTCGCACAGAAACATGTCCGTCCATGCTGGAGAGGGACCTCACGGTGCCACCTGGGCTGCCAGGTGGAGTTGGTCTGCATCAGACTTCGTGGATGTGACCCAGGACTTTGTCAAGTGGGCAGGCACACTGGCCCAGGGACCTGCAGAAGTGCCAGTCTGTGCAGAGAGAGGGGGCTCAGCAGCCATCCCCAACCCCATTTGTCCACAACCACAGCTGGTGACAAGGACAGTGGTGTGGGAGCCAGAACAGCTCTGGCCTCTGCCCCCAAAGCCTGTGCACTCTGATGGCACAGGCTCGCTTCACCCGCATCTGTTCAGCACAGCAGTGCTGTTACGCATCACGGCTGCATGTTAGCGCTGCTGCAGTTCTGCCCTGGGTCTCCAGGGTTCCCGTGTAATGATGTTGGAGGTTCCCGGGACCAGCTTGGATCGCACCCTCACCCTGCCTTCCAGCCACACCCAGGGCAGCCCAGTGGGCCTCTGTTCTCCCTGATAACGTGACAATGGTGACGGGCCACAGGGTACCTCATGGTGCATAAGTCAGCCTAGCGGCTGGGACAGGTGGGCCAGCAGGCCCCTCCTCTGTTCTTCCCACCCATTCTCTTTCACTTGGAGGGTGGAGAACACTGAACTGGGGACAAAACAAACCATATCAACTGCACACTGCCCTTAAGCATGGCCATGCCTGGCAGGGCTGTGGCAGGTGTGGCTACGGCTGAAACCCACCTGCTTTGGGGCTTCTGACCTGCTTTGGGCTCTGGAAGGCATCTCCCTCCCTGCAGATTCTTGGGGCCAAAGACCGCAGGAAGGGAATGCAGAGCCCAAAGGGACCAAAGGGACCGTTGTGTAGGGTGGTTGCAGGGTTCAGCTCCAGTCCTGGTGTGGACATGGAGCTGTGAGGCCTGGTGGAGTCCTCCCTGCCTGCCTGCAGCACCCGTCTTTCACTGGGCTATGCCCTGGGTGGGCAGGGAACACCTGGGCTGTGTGGGGGACAGTGCTGGAGCCCTGAAGTGGGCTGCTCATGCCATCTGGGATGTCACTGTGTAGCAGCCTCTCTAGACCACAGGCCTGGGCATATCTGTGTCCCTGTCTCTCCCACTGTCACCCGCCCTGTCTACAAACCCCAGCAGAAAGGGACTAGAAGGGAGAATGACGAAGGTCTGCAGACATGGCACACACTTCTCGTGAGGATATCTGAGCCCCTTCCAGACAGGTCCATGTCCTTCCAATGTCCTGTTGGCTCTAGAGCGGGACACTAGGTCTTGCTTGACCTGGGCCGCCATCCCCATCTTGCTCCCTGCTGCTGGCATCTGATTGGTGGCTCCCAGTGTAACACAGGAGGCAGCACAACTGCCATGGCCTTGGTGCACTGCTGGGCCAGGTGTGGAGGCTGAACTGGAAAAGCAGAGCTTGGCTGAGGCAGGAGGAGCTTCCAGTTACTCTCGGCCTGCAGTGAGCAGGCAGCATTTCTCTCGGCCTGACCAGCAGCTCAGTCCCCAGCCCCAAGCCATGGCATCTCAGCCACCCTGCAGTTCTGCATCCTGTCTGTCTAAGAGAAGCAGGGGTAGGGGGTGGCTGCTGGTGGTCCTAGTGGCACTCACCATGTGGAAGATGCAGGCATGGTCCCTCAGTGGCCTCCACCCCAGCGGGCTGTGTGCCTGCTCTGGAGCTGCCCTGAGCCAGGTGTGAACCTGTGCTGCCCAGATCTTCTGAAGACAGCGGTTTGTTGGCAGTTTATGTCAGCAGCTGGTGCTGGTGTGGCACTGCCAGCTGTGCAGTGGAGGGTGGGGGCAGAGGGTGTTGACCTCTGGGAGCCATGTGTGTCCTGGCCTGTGAACTGCCTTTCAGTAGCCCAAGCCTAGTCACACTTATCTCCAGAAGCGGCAGAGACAAAAGAGCACGGGAAGGAGACAGAACCACCCTGAGCAGCACTCCAGCCGTGGCCGTTACAGAACAAGGCTGCCACCCAGTCATCTTTCTTGTTTGTTGGTGTGGACTGCTGGCTCCCTAGGGATTTGTGAGATGGCAGAATTGGCTTCTGTTGTCTCCCTGCTAATTGAGCTTGTCCACCAGGGATTTCATGAATCAGAGCTGACAGTGAAGGCCTGGCCCATCCCTGTGCTTGGATGGGTCAAGCTCAGCTACTTTGGAAAAACCCACAGGGAAATGCACCAAAATCAGCATTAGATGGGGAGGCCGTGGGCAGAATTTCGCCACGCCCGTTATTTCCACCAGACTTTGAATAATGAGAGATGCTGTTTTTATGAGTAGGAAAGGAATTAAGAGCACATCTATGCTCTCTGTATTTAAAACATCAGTCAAGCACTCTTCCACCCCAGGAAGCCTCTGGGTGGGTTGTGCACAGCCTGCCCAGGTCACTGGGAAACCAAGCTGGCAACCCACAAACCCAGCTGCAGCAGTGCTACCAGGGCCCCAGCCCTCCCTCCCTCCTTCTCATCTCTACTTAAGAAGCAGGAACCCTGTGAGATCAGAATGCTCTTTGGGGAACATGAAGCCCTACTGTGTTCTCTGGGGTACAGCTCTCCCGGCCCGCCACAGTGGCATCTTCCTGCTCACTCAAGGCCACTGTGTTCTCTCTGCAGGTATAGGAGTCTCCTCGGGGGTCTCTGCCAACTCTCCCCGCACCTCTGGGGGCAGTACCCTGTCCCCCTCCCAGCATGCCCACAAAGGTGAGGGGTGCCTGGCTGGGTGAGGCACTGTGCCTCTGGGGCTTGGTGGGAGGGACCTGCTGGATGTTCAAGCAACTCCCCCTCATGCCAGCAGAGCTCTCAAGCCAAGGACACCTGGCCACCGCCCTGATCATCGCCATGTCCACCATCTTCATCATGGCCGTGGCCATTGTCCTTATCATCATGTTCTACATCATGAAGACCCGGCCCTCCGCCCCAGGTGACAGCCCTCGCCCTGCCCTCCCTCTGGACACGTGTCCCTGGCCTGGGAACAGCCTGGCTGCTGACACACACCCTCTCTCCAAGCAGCCTGCTGCGGCAGCCCCCCTGGGAAGAGCGTGGATGCCCCTGCGAGCCAGGGTGTGGAGAAGGAGGTGGCCCCAGGTCTGTTCTGCCCTGGGCTGGGGGGCAGTGGCCAGGGACACCAAGCCAATCACAGCCAGCCAACCCTCTCCGCCCACTCCTGTCCCCTGTAGATGGCGTGGTGATCTTCTCCGAGAAAGACGAGTTTGAGAAGCTGACAGCGACCCCAGCAAAGACCAAGAGGTACGAACGAGGCCGGTGGCCCACAGGCATTCAGTGCTGGGTCCCTGCTTCTCCATCGCAATGTGCCAGGCTCCATGCACCGTGTCTTGGAGCCGTCATGCCCCAAGGTGGATAAGGAGCCCAGCTGAGGGTGGGCAGCTGGGGACTTGAGAGAAGCACAAGCATGCTCTATACCTGAAGGCACGAAGGCCCCCAGGTTTTGCTCCCACCCACCCCCATACCCTGGGGTGCTCAGTGTGTGGTTCATGGGGACAGCACACTTTCCCAACTTGGTGACTCTGGAGAGGCTGAGGCTGAGGAGGAGCCTGTGGCAAGCTTTGCTTCAGGGCTTGGGGATCCTGTGCCTGTGTCTCCAGGGCTGCAGCCCAGTTACTGGCACATATGATCCTTAAAAAATCAGTGTGCAGCCAACTGCAGGAAGTCAGCAGGAACTTAACCCCCACAGGGCGCTCCGGGCCTCAGGCAGCAGTCTCTGTGCCCACTGGCATCCTTGATGGCCCCGTAGTTATGCCCAGCTTCCAGGGCCTGGGCTCCACTCAAGCACACTTGGGTTACCCTAGAAAACAACCCATTTTGCAGCCTTGGCCACTTCTTACCACAACATTGCAGCCAGGGTCCAACACGCAACCCAGCTCCCATTTCGTGGCCCTTTGCCCAGCATACACCCTGGATGGGCGGGCGAGGGTGAACGGGCCCCATCTGACCTCGGTGTCTCCACAATGCCTCAGAAGCCCCAGGTACTGCAGGTCACCCCGAAAAGGCTGCTGGGAGGGACAGGGAGCAGAGTCCAGCCCAGAGCCGCAAGTTGCACAGGGATACTGAGGAACACGTCACAGCACTGCCTGTCCACACAGGCCTCAGGTCACCCTGGTTCATGTCACAGCACCCAGCTGTGAATGGCAGGCCACCCCCGAGACATGTCACAGCACCTGGCTAGTCACCCCTGGGCAGACATGGGCTTACCCCAGGAAGGGTCACTGTGTCTGGTTGGGGTGCAGCTTCCTGTCTGGTCAAGGTGCACCCCTCTTGTCCCCAGCGAGAATGATGCCTCATCGGAGAACGAGCAGCTGCTGAGCCGGAGCGTGGACAGTGACGAGGAGCCAGCGCCTGACAAGCAGGGCTCCCCGGAGCTGTGTCTGCTGTCACTGGTGCACCTGGCTCGGGAGAAGCCAGCCCCCAGCAGCAAGTCGGCCGGGGTGAGGCCCAGTGCTGTCTGCAGTATCCCCTCGGTGCCCCCATGGGATAAGCTCCAGGACAGGGTGCTCCTCCTGGCCACACCCAGTGCCAGAGAGGGACAGGGTGCAGGGTGACAGGGCAGGTGGAGGGCAGGAGCCACCTCCCTCTGTGTACTGCCTCATAGATGAAAATAAGAGAAATGCCTTTGTGACACAATAACGTATGGTTGTGCACACGTGTACACTCTGCACATGTGAACACACACAAAATGACACACAGTCAGCCATTTGTGTCTGCAGGTTCCAAATCGATGGGTTCAACCAGCCCCAGACAGAAACTAGAACCATCAAGCCTGTGTTGTTCTAGGCAGACTTCCTCTCGTCCCCTGCACACTGTAGCCTGGCACGTCTCTGTGCAGCATTCACACGGCATTCCGGGAGTGACCCAGCGTGATGGACAGCATGTGGGGGGCTGTGCGTAGGTTGTGTGTGAACATCAGGTCCTTTCACACAGGAAACCTGGGCATCAGATTCTGGGGTCCTCGGGTCCCAGGAGCCCAGGAACAATCACACACACATCTGCATTCTTCCTTGCATGTTTCTTTCACACTGAAACAGGCTCACTCACATCATCTGGGGCTTTTAGCTCAGAGCAGGCAGCCCTGGCCCATGTGCCCTGCATGGGCTCCTGGACACCAGCTATGCCTTCATGCCAGGGCTGGGGCCTCAGCAGCCCTGCTGAGCATGGCACCTGGGTCTCGGTCTGGCCAGTCCGCTGGGGAACTGTGTGACTTCTTTACAAGGTCACATTTGCAGGGATCCTGAGGGGCTTGGCTGTCACAGAGGCCGTGGGAGTGGGGCCCTCAGCCAGGGCTGCTCAGCGCCCATCCTGGCCCCAAGGAGAGATTGCCTGGCTCTGCCCTCACCAGCTGGGTCTTACCCTTGGCCACCTTGCCCAGAACCCTGATGCCAGCCCACCTCCATGTCCAGTGCAGGTGAGAGGACCCAAGGGTGCCAGCTGGGGCCCGAGGGAAACTCCTCCCTCCTGCAGGCTGTGTGCGAGGACCAGCTGCAGTGCCTGCCCCCCTGGCTAGGGCTGAGGTGGAGGCAGGTGAACTCAACTCTTTTACAGATCCAAAGCCGAAGGAAGAAGATCCTGGACGTGTACGCCAGCGTGTGCGGTGTTGTGGAAGGTGAGTATGCTGGGGCCACATGGAAGGCAGAGGTCCCACCCAGCGTTCCCAGCACCCCTCTCCGACAGTGCCTGATAAGGGCGTGGGAGCCCAGCAGCGGGTCCAGGCAGCTCCAATGCCTGTGCCCACTGGCCTGGTCATTTATCCAGTAGTCAGTCCGTGAGCAATAAGGCATGTCCAGGGAAACGCACACAGGGGCGCTGTCACCTGCCACAAATCTCAGGGGCCATGGTATCTGTGGCGAGGTGCTCACAGGCACACGGGACAGTGCGTGCTTGTCCCTGGCAGTCCTCTCACCCCTTCTGAGGTGGAAAGTGCTGGCTCAGGGCTCCCATTCCTGCCACAGCAGCCTCTCTAACATAATAGGTGCAGGCAGGTGAGCAGCCAGAGCGAAGACTGCCTGGACCCTAAGCTGTGGCAGCATCTGTCCCAGAGTGACCCCCGTTCCCGAGGGTGAACCCCTCACTGCCAAAGCCAGGACCCCCTCACCTGGCAGGGAGGCCGGAGGGGAGCTGGGCACCTGGTACTTGCGGCCTGGGGACCTGGCCAGGTTTCTAGGCTGCTTGCAGGATGCAGGGTCTCCCCAGACTCCGCCCTGGTCCCACCGGGGCTGCACTGCAGTGCCTGAGCACAGGGCCCTTTGGATGACTTGTCGTGCTCTCCAGGCCTCAGCCCCACAGAGCTGCCCTTCGACTGCCTGGAGAAGACAAGCCGCATGCTCAGCGCCACCTACAACTCCGAGAAGGCCGTGGTAAAGACCTGGCGCCACCTGGCAGAGAGCTTCGGGCTGAAGCGGGATGAGATTGGGGGCATGACAGATGGCATGCAGCTCTTTGACCGCATCAGCACGGCAGGCTACAGCATCCCTGAGCTGCTCACCAAGCTGGTGCAGATTGAGCGGCTGGACGCGGTGGAATCGCTGTGCGCAGACATTGTGGAGTGGGCTGGGGTCGCGCCACTAGCCTCCCCACCCCCGGCTGCTGCGTCCTGAGGGCGCCCAGGACGTCCCATCCTCCCCGCAGGAGCTGGCATCTCAGGGCCTTGCGGCTGCAGAATCCAGGCCTCTGCTGGGTCACCGTGCACCTTACAGGAAGCAGCCATGCCTCCGCCCCACCGGAGGTGAAGGCTGAGCAGTGCTCCAGACCCGGCACCGGGAACAGGGATTTTATCCACTGACCGCCATGAATTCACCCGATGGATGCCAGGGACCAGGGAGCCAGACCCTTCGGAGCGATGGGTACCTAAGGAACGGAGGCTCAGCAGGAGGCAGGGGACACCTCATGGGGGCTGAGGAGCAGCACGGGGCGGGGGAGCCACAGATGCCTTCAAATCCTGAGGGCACGAGGACTGCTCAGGTGAGGAAGATGGCAGCTGTGTGACAAACCTGTCAGGATGCAGTGTCCCGGGCTCCCTGGGAGAGTCTTGCTGTACACCGCTGTCACCCCCATGCAAGGCCTGTGTCCTGTGCCCAGCCGTGTGTGGCACCCAGCTCCAGTGACGTGCTAGTCCCAGGCTGGAGACACTGGTGAATGGTCTTGTGGTCCTCGGGCAGGTGCCAGTGCCCCAAGACACACGTCAGGCCGTGCTTCTGCTTGAAGCAGACCTGAGAGGGGGCGGACAGCTCCTCCTAGACAGCAGCAGAGACAGAGTGGCCGAGGCCTGAGGGTTTCAGCAGCCCAGGCTGCTCTCTAGGCCTCAGCCCTAAAGAGCTCGACCTCTGCTGCTGCAGTCAGAAACGGGGCATTGGCTGAGCTGCAGAAAGCAGCCCAACGGCCCCACATGGTGAACACAGTGCAGGCCAGCACAAACACTGAAATAAAGCAGGACACAGCTGACTCCACAGTACCCGCAGATGTCTGCAGCAGATCCGTGCCACCGTGAGGACTAAGTGAAAACCTGGCCTCACCAAGATGAATTCGGAATTCCACGCACCACGAGTGAAGAAACGCATGGGGCTCCGCTACACGAGAAGCAGCCTCCCACCACGGTTGTGGGATGCCAAGGGGACGGCGATCAGGGCTGGAATAGTTAATGTCATCTGCAAGCTAAGGCTGCAGGTCGTGGTTAGTCTTCCTCCTGGAAGCCCCGCAGCGGCCCTGCTGGTGGTGGGGAGTCATCACACCCACCTGGGAGGAGCCGGCACAGGTCACAGATGAGCCTCCGCCACTGTTCGGGGCACTGCTGCCATGCCGTTTGCTCACCTGAAAACACCCAAGGCAGGCTTGCATGCTGCTCTCGCAGGCCTCCACCGCCCGCCTGCTGTGAGACAGTCAGTCCTCTGCGTACTGAAATGCGTGCAGGAAGCACTTTGGCAAGGCCAGGGCCCTTGGCGAGTGAAGTCTTACTTGTGAACATGTCTACCTTATTCTGTGTATGTAACTTATTATATTTTATGATCTAAGTAAACACACAACTGAAACACATCACGTGAGCTGTGAGTGTCCACGTGACCCCATGTGCAGTGGGCGCTGGGTGGAGACCATGCCGCGCTGCTGGCCAGGTATGATCAGATGGCAGGACCAGCCACTGCAAAGCAAGCACCTGACACATGGCCCAGGCCACTCCCTGCGCCGGGGTAAGCACTGCAGGATCGTACGAAATCCACCCAAGGCACTGCCTCCAGGCTGCCAGTTAGTTCACAAAGTAATGTACCATGCAGCTGCCGCTGTGTAACAAAACGGCCCCACATGCAGTGGCATGCAGTGGTCAGTGCTCACCCTTGCTCGAGGGTCAACAGGGGTGAGCAGGCCCTCAGACCTTGGCCTCTGCCTGCAGAGGACCCTATGGGGTAGCTCTTCCTGCTTGTCCCACGTCCTCCCACAGTTGTTGAGCCAGAGAACGCTCTCAGGACAGGGCTGAGGGCAGACATCCTGAGTCTGGGGCCAAGGAGAGGCCTTCTCCAACACACACACATGGTCAGCAGCAGCAGCAGGGACATGGGAGCGGCTATCAGTCAGCTGCTGTCACTGCAACAGTGTCAGAGGAGTCAGCATTTAAAGGGGGAGGTCTGCTGTGGCTCATGGTCTCCGGTCGGGCACTGTAAGGCCTGTTGGCCCCGTGCATGGCATGTGGGTGTGGCTGGGCTAGGCTGTAGGCCATGGTGAAGCATGGGGCACAACTGTCACCACAGGGTTGGGAATCAAAAGTGAGGAGGAGAGACAAACCAGTCCTCGGGGCACTGGACTGGACAGATAAAAATGGGACCATTATGAGAGTGTCACCAGGGACCTCTGATTTCTGTTGTTTCAGCAACTAGGCTCGCAGGGAGCAGGCCCCATCAAACTCCACTGAGCACAGGCTAGGACACTTGTGGGATGACTCATCCTCCATCACAGTGTCACACGGATCAGATCCTCTGTCCCGAGTCCCCCGAGCACAGGATGGGACACACGCGTGATGACACATCCACCATCA
>RJWT010002976.1:0-38316 GCA_004365215.1 Cuniculus paca
GCCTAGGCTGGCCTTGAACTCACAGAAATCCACCTGCTTCAGTCCCCCAAAGTTTGAGATTGTTTCTTATCAAAGAATTTTGACATAAGCAATTTAACATTCTTCTAATGATTAAGAGAGACCCAGTAGAAACTTCCATAAACCCATCTTGAAAATTGGGAAGAAAAATATAAAGAGTAAAGGAATAGGAGTTACAACAAAAGAACAACAGCAAGACCAAGTAAATTTGAGTTCATCCCTTGATAACAGTATATGCACTTTATGGCTCTACTTTCAGTATGTAACAACTCAGATAAAGGAGGCCCACATTCCACCACAAGGAGAAATCATTTTTCTACTCTCACCTTACAAAAGCCTGATAACCGACATAGCTAAAGAAACTTGTGCAATCTCTTATTTTTTTTCTTTGCAGTGCTAGGGATCAAACCCAGGACCTCATGTGTGCTAGGCAAGCTAAGCAACACTCTCAGCCTTAATTTATTTATTTTCAAATAAAGGAAACACCACTGATAACAGAATAATTAATCCTGGAAGCTTTCTTAGAAATGCCTTTCTGCATCACACTAGTTTTTTTCTTCCAGCACTCCACAAATTGTCATCCCTGGGAAAGTCAGGAAAGGCATCTAAAAGCATACTTTAGAACTAACAGGAAATTTCCTGCATGTTCTTATAAGTTACAGAGTTAATGTTATGGACTATGGACTTCTCTAGCTGACTTCCAAAGAGAACAAAATATTAGATTAAAAGAGCAAAGTCAGGGAATGTAATTTATCTGTTTAAGAGTCTGTGCTTCCTATCAAAGTATGACTTCTGTGGAAAAAATCATCACCAGTATCTACCACACTGCCTGGTATACACAAAACATACCGTACAGTAAATGTTGAATATAGTCAGTGAGCACTTACCCCAGTACACGGCACCGCCAGGTGCCAGAAAGCCCATAATGAACCACTTATGTTGATGCCAAACAATTCTATTTACAATTTAAACAAGACCAGGTATGGCTAAGGAGCTGCAGCTGCAGCTGCAGTGGCACCTGCTCTCATCTCAGACTTGCTCCCAAAAGTAAGGCCACCCTCTTCTGCAGGCCCGCTGTTACTTTTCTCAAATGAAAGACAGCCAGTCTCATGGAGCTCCAGGGTGTAGCTCTTTCTGTTCAGTAGAGGCAAAATCCAAAATCTTTGATCATAAAAATATTAAAGCAAGAGCAGGTGCTGAGTAAGCCTGGTACACTTCCAGATAGTCTTGCCTTCTAGAATTCTGAACAGAGGTGCCAGATTCATCCCAGAACATCTGGATGTGCTTCTCTGGTTTCAAGCTTTCTCCAAGAGAGGCCAGGAAAAAGTATACTCTTGCCAGCATGCATATGTGTAACTGCATATTCAAATACTGTACTCTGGATAAATGTCCAAAACTTGTCAAATGGATGGAATGTAGCATATGGAATTGCCTGAACAGACATCCCTGCAAAGGAAAGGTTTCCTTCCAAAACATAGTCAGGCAATGTTTGTGAACCTGTGTTACAAAGTTTGGAAAATTTACCCAGAAAAATAAGTACATGAGAATTAGTGAGAGAATAATGTTCAGAAGTAACATGAAAGACAAAATAGCACATTATCGGGCCGGGGATATAGCTCAGTGGCACAGTGCCTGCCTGGCAAGCGCAAAGTCATGCGTTCAATCCTTGGTACCCAGGAAAAAAATAAATAAAATTGCACATTACCTTGAAAGCAGCAAACCTACCAAACAACAACTTTATTTCCTCTACAAAATGAAATAAATATGTGATTATAATTTGGTACCTACAGAAGAAAATTCTGAGCTGTGGACTCTGGCAAACAGTGTTGCAATTAAATACTGTGAGTTTTGGCAGCTGCGCTATACACACTTTGGAATTCTTACATCATTACTCTGGTAGGGCACTGTACCAAGTTGGCATGGGTTCTGCTGTAGTTTGGAGAAAATTTCTTGCTTTTTTTAAAAAAAAATGACTTGCAAATAGTCCTTTTTTATACCACAGGGAAATAAATATTTACTTTATATTTTGTTTTAAAAAACAAAGCCATATTGCCAAGTGATTAAAAAGTGTTTTGATTCTGAGATTTTAAATGTAATTAAATTTAATATAAGCACTAACTGACAAAGACATAAAACAGTACATGACTGGCCCTTAAAGTAATGATTGCCCACTGGGGACAATAAAGAGTCAGTTAGAAAAAATGCTGTCACCTTTGTATTTATACTCTGACTCTGGAAGCTTTGGCATCCTATGGAAACTAAGAATGGGGAGCACTCCCTACTTCAGCAGTGAGTGCTTGAACAAATTCTTGGCCTCAGATCCTTGGTGAATTCAACCACAAATATCAAATAAATGTTAAGTACTTATGAAAACAAAACTTTTAAAATTAATGTTGTATTAGAGCTACCATATATTTAATAGAACTAAGTGATCTGATTGCTTTTCACTCAGATTCAACATTGAACAGAATTTTCATATAGCTAGTTTTAAGATCAAGATTGGGTTGTTTCCTTTCAACAACTGAGATCACAAAAGTAAGATTTCATTCTCTATTCCCCTTGTCCAAAAAAAAGGACAAAATTCCTAATCTGGAAACTGATAGGTAAACTTAGCTCCCATAACGTAGGCACAATTTGACACGTTTAGAGTGGCAGGACTTTTTTCATTTTTATCCTGAAATATTTCAAAGTTCCATAAAAACAGTGATAACTGTGGAATAATTATCAACAATATTCCACAACTCTTGAGAGCTGTTTCTGAAACAATTATTACTATTTTACTTTCTGAGGCACAGTTTACAGTAAGGTGAACAAATTTTAAGTTTCAGTTTAATGCATTTGTACACATGTATTCATACACTTGTACATATACAAACCACCACCCACATCAAGAGACACACATTTACACTAGCCCACAAGAGTCTCCATGACTCTTCTCCCCAAAAACATATCGGACCTCAACAGTAGTATTTTTCCCTTGTTAGTTTTTCCTTTTATTACTATTAATCAGATCCGGTCTTTTTACTTTTCTATTTTCATTTTTGATACTTTTTTTTTTCTTTTTGGTTCCGGGGATTGAACTCATGACCCCATACTTGCCAGGCAGGCGCTTATGCCACTAAGCTAAATCCCTGGCCCTACTTTTCTATTTTCTTACATTTTCCAACATGTAATCCAATCACACTGGCCCTGTTAAATGGAAGGAGTCTACATAAAACACAGAAAATCTTACGAATTTACAAAGCACATAAGCCTCTCAGCATTTGTGTACACACACTGCTGGGGAATGAACCCAGGGTCCCAGGAAAGAGGGGGCAAATGCCCTATTACTTAACAATATTCCCAGGTCCTCCCAGCATTTTCAAAGTGACAGAAGACAAAGTGCTGGCATAACACCACCAAAGAAAAACCTGAAATTTGTTTTGACTTAAATCCTCAAGAAAATGTATCAGACTGCTTCCTGAATAAGAAACCTGTAATCAACCTATATTTTAAAATCATTTTAAGAGAATATTCAATACTTAAACCCTCCCTGTCCATGCCTGAATAAACCTCATTCTAATTACATTTTCTTTAAAGTTCATAACCATTTTAAAGATCATGCTCTCATGCCGGGGATATAGCTCAGTGGCATAAGCGCCTGCCTAGCAAATACAAGGTCCTCAGTTTGATCTCTGGTGTGAAAAAATAATAATAATAAAATAAAAATAAAGATCATGCTCTCATGCCTAGAAGCTGATATCCCTCCCAAATGAGTCAGATCCCTACATAATCTCAGCCCCAGTATATACACACAAACTAGAGTTTCTCATCAACAGCTTTCTTGTGAGAAGTGCTTACCATGCCCCTAACCTCTTGAACAAATATGGACTAAGCTCTGATTTGAGAAATTCCTTTCTCATCTCCATGCTCACAAATATTCTACTTTTAACAGCCAAAACTTTCACTAGTTCATTAATGTAATCAAATATCCTTGAAATTAAGAAGGGAATTTTTGGAAAAATTTCTTGAATCAGTTTGCTTTCATATAGGCTAATAAAGACCTCCCAAGAAAATAAGATTTTGAGAAGGTACAAGAAAGCCCCAAAGAGGGAAGAGACAATCCAGTTCTAACAATTTCCTAAAAGCAAATAGATACACTTGTGGCATTGAAGGAAGGAAAGACATGAAATGTTCCTTAGAAAGAGCCTACAAATGTTATCAAAACATAGAATGAATGTTTAGATTTTTTTAAAATTTATTTTAGGAAAAGACAAACTGCCTTTAATCCCCCTCAAAATATTCCCCCTCACTCCCAATACATTTATCCCATCATTCTTGCCACTTTCTAAAGAAGTTCTGAGCCAGGCCTGGTGGCGCACACCTGTAATCCCAGCACTCAGGAGGCTGAGACAGGAGGATCGTTGTGAGTTCGAGACCAGCCTGAACTACAAAGTGAGCTCAAAGCCTACCTGATCAGCATAGCGAGACCCTGTCTCAAAAAGACAAGGGCCGGGTATTTAGCTGAGTGATGTAAGCGCCTGCCTGGCAAGTGTGAGGTCATGAGTTCAATCGCCAGTGCTGAAAAAGAAAAACAGAAGTTCTGGAAGTCCCCTTTCATGAGTGTCTTTATGGGATACCATCAAAAACAGAGTGAATGCTTGCTACCAAGTATCATCCAACTGAAAGGCAGAAACACAGTGTGTCTTCATCCAACTTATTCACTGGATTGGGCAGCATGCAACTCCTGGCTCTGTCCCAAAATCAAAATTGACCACATAAGGAAAAAACACTTTGGATCGATTCAGGATCCAAACAGGCAGCCACAATAGTACAACTAAAGACATGAAAAGGGACTTCCAGAACTGCTTCATTCAGTGGCAAGAATGATGAAATAAGTGTGATCAAAGCAAGGGGAATGATCTGAGGATTAATAGCAATATATCTTTTACTATAATTTCTTTTCTTTTTGGTTACCACAAATTGAACTCAGGACCTTGCACTTTCCAGGCAGGTGCTGTGCCACTGAGTTAATATTCCCAGCCACAACCCAATTTTTTGGCAGGGAGGGGGTAGTTTACTGGGAATTGAACTCAGGCAGGCAATTCTCAGGCAGGCACTTGTGCTGCTGAGCTATATCCCTGGCCCCCCCTAATAAATTTTTTTAAAAATTTAAATATTCACTGTATTTTTAAAAATTAAATGTCATACAACTCTGCCTTTTCTACCAGACCTCAGAGTTCCACTTAAGACTCTAGCTTTTTAAGGCTAGTCCCTTACAAGTCAATCTTTTTTTTTTTTTTTTCGCAGCACCAGGGATTGAACTCACGACCTTGCGCTTGCTAGGCAGGTGCTTAGGCCACTGAGCTAGATCCCTGGCCCCTGTCTTTTTGAGACAGGGTCTCGCTATGCTGTTCAGACTGGCCTTGAGCTCACTTTGTAGCCCAGGCTGGTCTCGAACTTACAACGATCTGCCTGTCTCAGCCTCCTGAGTGCTGGGATTACAGACATGTGCCGCCAGACCCAGCCTAAGTCAATCTTTAAAATAATTATTTTATAGACACTGTCCAAAAATCACAACTACCAGCAATTACCATAACTGGCTGCTTTTGATCACTGTTTACTTTGGAGAAGTAATCACTTGGAGTTACTAGTTTTACTCTGATTGATAGTTTATGAGAGGTTTGCTCTCCAAATTGATTTATTAAGCTATAAAATGACAAATTTTAAAAAGACTAGAAGCTGGAGTTTTACTTTCCTCAATCTCCCTCAACATAAAAAAGTGACAATAGTATCAAGTCAGTACTCATCACAGACACTCTTATCTTGTCACTGCACCATGTTGAAAGAGTAGGAAGGCACTATTTAATCAACATTAGCAAATTTAGGAGTTACTTTTCAAACTCAGAAGTTGGAAATAAGGCTTTGACATCTACCACACCCTAAGAGGATGCACACTGCAACTTCCAGAATAGACAAGAGTATAGGGTGATTATTCACATCTTAAAAGAACATAGTGAATTATATATAATACATAAGTATTCATATCTTAAATATGCTTATTTATATGTGCATGTAGGTGTTTATGTATATAAATCATGATGCCTAACACTGACTGAAAGGATGCTCAAGAAAAGGAGCTATTTCTAATAACATTAAGGCAATCTGCATTAAGAGGTCTTTATTGAGTCCTATACATAAACTAATCCTGCAGAAGCTACACTAAACCCCCAGGAAGATGCCAAAACAATAAAACCAGAGGTTGCTATCCTCTCCCTATAACCTACTGCAACCATGAAATGTTAACTCAGAAGCAGCTAGAGAAGTTTCCTAACATTTGGATTCCACACCAGTGGTTTTCAAAGTATGGTCCATGGGTATCCCATGAGCATTCCAGGAAGTCTGCAAAACCAAAACTGTTTCTGTACTAATTCTAATATATTCTTTTCCGTTTCACTAAGTTGATATTTGATTTGGCAAAGCCAATGTTGGATTACACCAGTGACCTTTGCACCAATCAAACAATGGAACCAAAATATACCAGTAGTCACATTGTCATTATCACACACTCTAAAAGAGAGTAAGAGAAAAAATTGTTTTGAGGATATCCTTGTTAAAGTAGCAACATTTACTGACTTTATTTAATCTTGACCCTTGAGTATATTTAAATATTCTGTGTGACAGATGGAAAGTATACATAAAGCACTTCTGCACACTGGTTGCCTGAAAGGGACTTTGAACTAAGACGGCTAATTTTTCATGGACTATGACTTTACTTAAACAGAACAACTTAATGACAAACAAACTATGGTTATTTAGAATTACATTATTTGACAAATATTTTCTTGAAAATGTTGTGAGTATGGTACTTCAACAACTGGCATTATTATTGCCAATGATAAAATACAAGCTCTTTAAGCAAAAATCATAATTTTGGGGGTGGAGGATTTAGCCCAGAGGTTCAAGCACTTGCCTAGTAAGCGCAAGCGTGAGTTCGATCCCCAGTACCCAACCCCCCAAAAATCATAAGTTTTGAAAATCTGTATTATCTGGTAATATGAACTTCACCACTCCCAAATGTTTAAAAAGGTTTCTGATAAAATAAGCGGTAACATTAACACAATTGATATTTTGATATAACTCAGTTATTGAGTATTTTAGAAATGATCAATGCAATATGTTACAAAATCATGTCTAGGTAAAAGATCCACACACAATTTCAGATAGACTAATGAATTTTAATAAAATAGAATATGAAAAATTCTAGTGATATGCTTCCAGATTCTACACTGCAAATACCCCTTAAAAAACTATCGAGTATTGAGATCTGGTATGGCTGTAAAGAATACACACAATTACTTACAAAGGCTATTAAAATTCTTTTCTTCTCTGCATATTGATGTGAGACCAGACTTTATGTACTACAACCAAAACAATGCACTGTAACATAGGTTTGAGAATTCAGCTGTCTTTTATAAAGTTAGACTTAAAGAGATTTGCAAAAATATAAAATGGCATTCTTCTAACAAATATTTTAAAAATATACCTTTACATGTTTTTTAAAATTTTAAAGCGTTACTTAGGTAGGGCTCAGTAGCAGAGCACTTCCCTCATATGTGCCCTGGGTTCAACTCTCAGCAACACACAGCACACAGCACACGTACTTTATAATGGGTTTAATTTTTAAACAAATTAAAACATTCAAAATGTATTTGTTTTAATTTCTATACAGTAAAAATGTGTAAGTTTTTATAAAATGTCTTGAGAACCTCAATAATTTTTATGAATGTAAAAGCCCTGAGAGCAAAAAGTTTAAGAACCACTGCTCTGCAGATGATTCTTTGTGTGGCAAGAGTACTTAAAGTACTGATTTTGTTTGGCTTTGGTTGGCATAATTTGTTTCATTATGGAAAAGTACGGTAATTTAAGTAATTGGGCCCCTTGACTTCGATTTATGTTCTTTTCACACAATTCCTCTGCTCACTAAGACAATATTCCAGAAACACTTCTCAGTAAACAAAAAGTTTGAACAAATAATTACAATAATAGTAACTGCAATCAGAGTGTTTCATGCCAAGTATATTATTCCTGATTTCATTAAATTCTCATAACAATTCTGTGATACAAGTAAAATTAATTACTAACTTCCATTTTGTGGATGAGAAACTGAGGTTAAACTTGTACTTGCCAAGTCAGGCAAGGTGACACATTCCTGTAGTCCCAGCTATTTGGGAGGCTAAGAAAGGAGGCTTGCAAGTTCAGGGTCAGTCTAAACAACTTAGCAAAACCCCGTCTCAAAATACAATTAACAAACAAAAAAAAATTACACTTGCAAAAAGTCACACAGCTACAAAATGATGGGGCTGAGATTTGAACATAACACTTCAGATATATCAACAAAAAAGCCTTCCCACAACTGCCAATCAAAATGTGTACAGTCACTAGCACAGTAGCACTTATGGAAATAAAACTGTGACTATGGCCCTGTATGCCTTCAGATACAGATAGGAAAAAACACTAGCCTTAAAAATTCTATTCTACAAAGAGAATAGCAAGAAAACAAGCAAACAGGGAGATATGCTATGTATAACCAAACTGCCTCTCTACCTTACCCATCCAGTACTTCCATTATCATCCTTTGAAAAGGAGTGACAAAAGTCAAATGTGAAGGAGGTACACCATTCACAAAACCAGGACAGCAAAATCTCTTGGCAGGTGTCCTCTAAGCTACAAGTTCCCTCCTATGCAAACTAGGTCCCAATCTGAGTCCTCCTGGCTTTCTCAAACTCAGCTTTGGCAAAAGTCACCATTAGTGTCCAAAACCCACTTTTTATAGGTTGATGACATGTGCCAGCCCTTGATTCCTGGTGCCACTCCTGTCTGCCAACTCAGGAAAGGTTTCTGTGATACCTTTGGCTTTTGTGAAGTAACTTCAAGTCACAAGGCAGCACCTGACAGCAACTCCCACCTGAGGATGGACACTTGGCCAGGAGCCCAAGCAGAAGTAGATTTGGAAGTTCTTGATCTTTATTAAAATCATGCCTACCTTCTCTCTGGCAATTAAAATAAATTCCTCCCCAGAGAGCAGCAGCCAGAGGTTCTGCAAACCTCTTCCACCCAGCAGTAGTCACCTTTGATTAGAGAAAAGCAGTAAAATGCAACAGTGGCTGATAAATGTCAGAGCCTAGAGGATCATCATAAGAGTTTTGATCACCTAACAGCTGTTTCTCATTTTGCACCATGAAGAGTTTTTAAGCCAGCACCATTCAGCACTACTTACTTAGTTAAGTGCTTCAGGGAAGCATACCAAACCCAAGTCAGTAGTCCATTTGCAGGAGTTCTGGGCGCATTCCTATGGCTAACACAGTGGACCTGTCATGCAGACTTGAAGGCCACATCACTGCAGATGATCAATAGGACTTGAGGAAACTTCCTCACAAGGCATACTTTTTTCCACAACGGACACTGTTTAATAAGTGAACCCATATACATCTAGACTTGAGGATCTCAATTCTGACCCTGCTGTGTGATTTTAGGTCCTTCATTTCCCTCTAGGTTAGTTTCCTCAATCTGTTAAGATCTTTAGACTATATCACAAAATACCAAAAGCCCATGAAATGGCTACCTCAGAATCACCTGGGGACTTGTGGAAAATAAAGAACCTATTCAGAGAGAATTGTATTTACTAATTTGGGGATGATGCCTAGGAATCTGCAGTGTTAGTAAGCTACATTTTTCTATCACTTACACTTTTAATTCTGATGCAGTCAGGTTTAGAAACCACCATATTAAATGAACTTTAAGATTCATGTTACTTTTTTAGGTTGTAAAACTGTGGACTGAAGCTTCATTTTCTATTCAACCCAGAATGTTTTCCCATCTATGATTAGCATTTCCACTCAAAATCAGCGATTGTCCAGTTTCAGGTTAGCAATGAAAAGGTAAGTCTAAAAGCAGTATTTCAAGTATTAATAGTTTGTTCAAACTTGTACAGTATTATCTCATTTATGAAAGTATGAGGTAGACCCAAGTATAGAATTTATAGAGAAAACATATTCAGAAATACAAGCTTTAAGACATTATATGTTGTAAATATTCAACTATTTGAGCCGGGCCTGGTGGCATACACCTGTAATCCCAGCACTCGGGAGACTGAGGCAGGAGCATCGTTATGAGTTCAAGACCAGCCTGGGCTACAAAGTGAGCTCAAGGCCAGCCTGAACAGCATAGTGAGACCCTGTCTCAAAAAGACAAAGGCTGGGGATTTAGCTCAGTGGCCTAAGCACCTGCCTGGCAAGCACGAGGTTGTGAGTTCAATCCCTGGTGCTGAAAAAAAAAAATTTCAACTATTTGTTGTAAATAGTCAAGAAAAGCAACACACAAAGTTTTCTCCCTATATGTTAAGGATAACTAAAAATAGTTATGGGGGAAAAAAAATAAGTCTACTAACTCATAAATTAAGATGCCTTAAAATGAGCAATAATCTACCTGGAGCAATAATAAACATTTTAAAAATAGCTTTTAAAGTATAAGATGCCAGATGATTTAAATTATAATGAATCAGAGGAAGAAACACTTAAGTCTTATACAGCTGATACATCATACAAGTTTTCATTGTTGTTTAAAAAAAAATAGGAAAGATTGAGTTAATTAGAAGACCTGTTCACGGACTATAAATATCCTGCAAACTAATTTGCAATGGAGTACTGCTTCCTATAAATTTGCAAAACTTGTATCCCAGACACATGAAGTCACTTTAACTGTGGGATGGAGAACTCAGGTGGCCCTCAGAGTGTTCTGAAAGGTTTTGAAGTACGTCTCATTTCAAAAAACTACCATGTTTGGCACTAAGACATTTTGCCATCTCATTGATTTGGCTTGTCCACTTCCTCCTACTTTCCAGAGTCATCTTCAATATCTGAAGTAACCTACATCAAACTGTAAAGTATTCCAAGCATCTGCATTTAAATTTCCATTCCTTCCCTTGGTAACCTCAAGCAGACTAAATACCAGAGTAACCAATAATCATACAGAACCACAATCTCTGAAGTCTTCTTTTTTTCTCCTAATATTCAGTGAACACTAGATTCAGTATTGCCTTGAAATACCACACTCTTTCAACCTGATTTAAAACTAAAATTAGTAGTCACAGACAAGTAGTTGCTGGGGAAGAGAAGGAAGGTAAGAAACTTGCAAAGTAAGATAGTTACATTCACTCAAGTATTTGTGACTTCTCATTTGGCAATTTCTTTCAGAAACAGTAATTGTATAAACACCACGTTAGTAATTAATGATTGATATCTGTAATTATTACAGAACTTGGTGAGGTCTAAATAGCTGTTTTTTTAGGAAACATTGCCAGCTGGTTTCACCAGACAAGTTGTGCTACAGGGTAGGGTGTAACAGATGTGACCAGATGATGGCAAGGGCAGCAGCAAAGCTGGCTGGCTGTCACTCCTAGCAAGGGAAAGATCAGGTCTTTCAAAGGCAGCAAGAGAATCTCATAGACCAAATCTCCTGGGATGCAATGGATGAGCTCTTCGATTCTGTAACTGCATCTGCTTTAAAATTTTGTGGGGGCCGGGGATGTAGTTCAGAGGCACAGCACCTGCGTGGCAAGCGGAAGGCCCTGGTTTCTCTTCCCAGTACCAAAAAGACAAAAAATTGTGGTTAGGTACATATATTTAGAGAGAGAACCCATAGCTTTCCAGAGATTTTTAAATTATATTATCTAACTTAATTGTCACAATCAACAAAGTAGCCACTCACATTCTCATTTTACTGACCGAGGAAACTGAACCTTAGGCAAAATGAAAACCTTACAGAGAAAGTGCTAATGCACTAATTTCAAAAATGTTTTTAGCTAGTCAGAAATTCTTTTAACTATAAAAGAAATGATATTTTAATTTATGTCTATGAACTGGAAGCCAAATGCTGGGCTTTTAAAATAAAAGCCATTTATGAAACATTTAAATGACAGTATGAATGATTTTAATAATTTAAATTATTTTGAAATAACAAAATTACACACAGCTTCTAACACGTGTAATGAACTGTTTTAAAGATTTGACATGGTGACTCATATAGCCCTCACAACTGTCTATAAGGTATAGTCTATCATCCTCTCTGTTTATAGATAAGCAAGCAGGAACAGAGAAGTAATTTGCCCAAGGCTACAAGTCAGTAAATTGCAAAACTTACAGATCTGGCCTCAAAATTTATGTTCCTGACTATGTCATAATACTGCTTCTGCAAACACTTAATATTTAAATCATGATAATTTTAAAAGAAAAAAAACAAAGGCAAAGATCTTGCAATTTGGAAGTCTGTTATGATAAGGTACTTCACTTATCTATTTCAGCACCTATGCAACAAGAGCAATGGGAGAAGAGAGAACTTAGCAATTACATTTGCATGCTCATCCACATATATAACCTCATTTAATTTTCACAGCTGTGTGTGCTACAAGGCCAAGTGCCATTGGCCCCACGTCTTGAAGAGGAACTGACACTGAGAGGATAATCTTACTACTTACCATTACCTGAGCTTCCTGTCTTTCACCTCTATTGGAGTATCTTTCCTTCTGTCTAGTAAAAATTCAACTACATTGTTAAAGCCCAGATCAAACGTGACCTTTGATATATCTTTCCTAGCACTTCAAGGCAGAATTAACCCCTCCTTTCTCATTCTCCCTTGAGAGGATTTGTACCATATCCCACCAGCATGTGAGTCAACTTCTCTGTCATCAGCTGCACTGTGCTCAGTTCCCTGGGTAGAGACTGGGCTCCACAATGGCAAGAGCTAGTATAGAAGAAAGGACCCTTAAGAGTCTATTGCACGTGCACACACACACACACACACACACACACACACACGAGTCTATTGCTGAATCAGAAGAATGAAGCAGAAAACTAGCAGTTGAAAGGGATGTAGATTCATGCTGATGCACAGCTGACATCCTCATAATTTAAAAATTTATCCTTAGGGAGCATCTTAGTGCACACCTATAATCCCAGCACTTTGGGAAACTGAGGCAAGAAGATCTTGAGTTTGAGTCCAACCTGGGTAACTTAGTGACTCGGCAAGACCCTGTCTTAAAAGCTTTTAAAAAATAAAAATAAAAAAGGTTGGAGATGTAACTCAGTGCTAAGGCCATGGGTTCAATCCCCAGTACCAGAAAACAAAACAAAACAAAATAAAACCTCAAGGCTAGCATCCTGACCCCAAGTGCTTCTAGAGGGGCTAACTGCACAGCGCTTGAGAAATGCCTTGGCAGACAGCCACCTTAGATAGATAGTGACTCTTCCATTATTAATCACTCAAATATACTGTTTCATTCAGTTTGTACTTCTTGTTTCTTCCAAAGTACAGCAAGAGACCCTGAAAGAGTATGAAAACATTCACAGCTCCAAGCTGGAGAAATGTGCATTTCCATATTTCATGGTGTTCCTCCCACCAAAAAAAAAAAAAAGGTAAGTGAAATGATAAACAAATGGCACAGTGAGTTCTGACAGACTCAAGATGAACTTATCAAATGTTCAGTTTAAATCCTGACTCATTTAACATCTAACTTTTTTAACCTTTAAGTTTTTTTTTTTTGCATTGTATACACAATTCTCTTAGCCAAATTCCTTTAAAAGACCTAATGTGCCTTAAATTTACTTGACAAAAAAAACTAATGGCTCTAAAGAAAGAATAAAGTTGATAAAGACCTTTATGCCATAAAAGGGATTTTTTGGCGGGGGTGGGTTTTTGATTTTTGACTTTTGTTTTATGAGACAGGGTCTTGCTACACAATTCAGATTGGCCTTGAACTCACTATGTAGCCTAAACTGGCCTCAAACTCTCCTGCTCCAGCTTCCAGAGTGCCAGGATTACAAGAGTCATGCCAACAAGCCAGGCTCTATGCCATGAAAATTAACCACCTCAACACAATAGGAAATGTTCCTATGTCATTCCAGAAACCTACCTTTCACTGTTCTATTGTTTTTCAAGGTTATGAAAAGAATTCTAGAATGCTGAGTTTAAGGAGTGGTATTTTGCAAGCACTGAATGATTTGATGCAGCACAAATCATTGTTTTTTAAAGGTCTGAATATTTATCTAATTGTATAAGGCTTGACACTTCTTCACATTATCAGACCAAAGCAAAGACCATTTAAAATAAATCCATTAAAGGGTTTTTTAAAATACAAGCTCAACAAAGCAAACTAACTAGAAAAATTTAATGGAAAATGAAGTAAACTGATATAGAATGAAAATAGTTTAGATTTGAACCAAAATCTCAGTGTTTTTTATTATCATTATTGTATTTCTTTTCTCTCTCTCTACCCCCTACCCCGAGACAGGGTCTTGCTATGCAGTTCAGATTGGTCTTGAGCTTACTTCATAGCCCAGGCTTGCCTCAAACTCACAGCAATCCTCCTGCCTCAGCCTCCCAAGTGCTGGAATTACAGCTGTGCACCACCATGCCTGGCAATTTCTTAATATATCCCATTTGGGCCCTTAAAAAATGAATTTGACAGCTAGGCATATGGCTCAGGGGTAGAGCAGTTACAATAGGCCCTGGGCTCAATCCCCAACATCACAAAATAATCATCATCATCACCGTAAACATAAATTTTAGAACAATCAATTTTTTGATTTTTAAACCTAAAACAAATGGTGATAACTATCCCTGTTTCGATATCAACCTCAATTTAGCCAGGAGTCCTGTAAGCCCTTTTCCTACTGAGCACTCCTGGATCCCTCCCATTATAAATTCCATATTCAAAGCGGGTCAACAGTAATTTTCTCGATTATTCAAAACAGACATTCAAGAAATAATCAAAAGTAACCACTATGCCCTACATGTCCTTTCAACCAAAACAGACATTTGACTTTTTAGTCACTTTTTGTGTTCTGAAAAGAAATGTACGCCTTCAATTAGATGGTGAATTTTTTGTTTGCTTTTTGCCTTTTCAAAATGGAAAGTAACTTGCTGAGTATCCTTGCTACTTCTGTAGTAATTTAGCGATCCAGGATCCTCACTAGGAAGATCACCAACTATGGGGGTCAATTTTCTTCCATCTTAATATGAAACATTTTGCCTGCAAACCTAACTGCTTTACTATAGATAAACAAGAGGAGGAAATTTACATGTTTGACTCCACAGTGAAGATTCTATCTCCAGATATCAACAATAAGTTTTGTGGCAGACAAGGGAAAAGAAAGTACAATCCATGAGAACGGAAATAATTTAGTCTAGCATTCAACTTCTGGTTTGTAACCTTGGCTCCAGTCTATATAACTTCGAGAAAAGTCGCTTCATCTTTCTAAGATTCAGCTTTTTCATCAGGAAACCATCAGATGAGGATTTAATGAGATAAAATACACAAATTCTAGTACTCAGTAAGTCCCTAATACATGTTAATCTTTCTTACCCCGTTCTCTCATAGTTAACACACTATAAAATTTAACATTGTCAGAATTACAAAATAATAGCATTCAAAGCCATTTTCTGATATCCATTTAGTTTATTATCTCACTGCTGTATACAAATTGATTTCACAGTTTACTCTTAACTTGAAACCTGGAAAAGTGAGAGTCTCCACCTATAGTGCTCTCACTGCTCACTGGCCCTTGGAACATGGTACAGGCTGAAGAAGGGCCTCAAACCAGCCTTAAGAGGACTCCACGGAACATTCAACGCTGTCGGTGAGTTTGGGATTTAAAAAAACCACTGACCGTTGACTGTACCTTGGGGTCCTTACGGACATCACTACATTTTCTGAAGCAGAGGAGCAGGCTGTATCTTCATATGTGACATGAGATCACCTGACCCGGTATGCAGCCTATCCCAAAAAGTGGCCCAGTGAATTTTTCTGCAGCTCCCATCTATTTGTATTGCCTCCTGTTTTTGGTTTTTTGATGCATTTTGACAAGAGCAAGCCTCATTTTAACAAGGTAAGGAAAGCCCCATGGTAATACCTAATGAACTTAAATATCTCCTATAAATACAACATTCTGATGAGAAAGACAATGTATCAAGAAAAAATTTATTAAAGTGATGTATTTCATTGTGGAGTGAAACCTAGTCAAATATTTTATTTCTATTTCTCCCACACAAGCTCAAAATTTTGCATTAACGGAAAATTTTGTATGAAGGGGAAGAGAAGATTTAATTAGCAAAGATAGCACAAACCAATGTCTACAGTTCTTAACATATTCCACCTCTAATTACAGACAACGAGGTTAAATTCTGACAACCCAGTTAGAGTATGCGCTTTTGCCTAGAGTGTTGCCATTCCCACATATGGTTATTTAAATGCTTGTTAAGGTCAAGCAAGAAGTTAGTTCTGGAGCAAGACAAAACTGGGATGAATCTTGGCTCAACTCTCTAACTAGCTGTGTGACCCTGAGCAAGTGCCTGAGTCTATTTTCTCACATATGAAGGCTAAATTGGGTGTGGTGACTCATGCTTGTAATCCCAGCACTGGGGAGGCTGAGGCAGGGGATTGCTGTGAGTTCAAGACCAGCCTGGGCTACAAAGTGAGCTCAAGGCCAATCTGAACTGCGTAGTGAGACCCCGTCTCGAAAAGACAAAAAATAAAATTAAAAAAAAAATAAAGGCTAATAAGAGAACCTACCTCATGGGGTTTTGAGATTTAATGAGATAATATTAAGGTGCTTTCAATCGCTCCTAGCACAGAGCAAAGGTTCAATATATGTAAGCTATTACTTAACTCCAAGCGTAATTTTCACTAATTCACCATTCAAAAGCACTCAAAGTTCTTGGTTTGCAACAGAGAAGCAGCAGCAGGGTCTTTCAGCTTTGGAAGAGTCACTAACAATCAAGCACTGCCTGTGTGGTCACAGAGCTACCTGTGAGGCTCTCCAGGCACTCCTGTCTTCTCACTGTTTTTCCATCTTCAAGAATTTCCAAGCGAGCGTCAGTGTGATCTATACTTACATGTGCCCTCAAACCACGTACATGGCTGGTTACTAAGACACAAACAGACCTCAAAAACAGTGTGGAAAAGAAGCACCAAGAGGCAGGGAGGGCAGAGACAACTCCCCCAACTGGAAGCACTGATGGCTGCACTCAACATTCATTGCTGTCGGTGGGTTTGAATCTGAACTGACTCACTGATCAATGAATGCAAACTGCGGACCAAACAATCCAAGGAAACCAAAGCACATGCACAGAGTCACCAGAGCAGCTGCTACTGCTCGGGGTGGAGCTCCAATTTACTAGCCAACGCCTCTCAACTATTTATGGTTCTAATACAAGGGACATAGTCCAGACCCCCAGTTCTTTGTTGGGTTGGCTGGCTGGTTGGTTGGGTTTTTTCGGTCGTTTTGAGACAGGGTCTCACTATGCAGTTCAAGCTGGCCTTGAGCTCACTTTGTAGCCCAGGCTGGTCTCGAACTCACAACAATCCTGCCTCAGCCTCCCCAGTGCTGCAATTACAGGTGTGTGCCACCACACCTGGCTTTTCAAAATTTTAGACTTAAAGAAATTATATTTATAACAAGAATAAATGATACACTTTGACATTACATCACACCTTCAAAACAATTTTTCTTTTTGGTAGTGCTAAAGGCACTTTACCCTGAGCTACATCCTCGGCTCATTTTTTTGGCCAAACTGCCCAACCTGGCCCAAGCCAAGCCTCACAGGATTACAGGCGCATGCCACTCTGCCCAACTCCTAATTTTTAAATTAACAAGAATCACATACTATTTTAAAATTCAAATAAAGTAAAAGTTAAAAACCTGTCCTCCAATTAAATGCAGACATCTTGTACTCTGAGTAACTAATTTAAAGATAAAAATACAGGGCCGGGAATTTACCTGAGTGGCATAAGTGCCTGCCTGGCAAGTGCAAGGTCATGAGTTCAATCCCTGGTACCAAAAAATAAAAATAATAATAATAAAGATAACAAGCCGGGTGTGGTGGCTCACACCTGTAATCCCAGTACTCGGGAGGCTGAGACAGGCGGATCGTTGTGAGTTCAAGACCAGCCTGGGCTACAAAGTGAGCTCAAGGCCAGCCTGAACGGCATAGTGAGACCCTGTCTCAAAAAGACAAGGGCTGGGGATTTAGCTCAGAGGCTAAGCGCCTGCCTGGCAAATGTGAGGTGGTGAGTTTGATCCCTGGTGCCGTTAAAAAAACAAAACAAAACAAAACAAAAACGATAACAATACACAACATATTAACCTTTGTTATCCTCTAATTATCATGTTGTGAAATTGTTTTACTTTTTTTCTCTTTAAAAAACAAAAATAATGTCATCATCTCTAATCCATTCCCTCAGAGAAAATTACATGTAAACTTATTGACATTATTTAAGATAATAAATACCAAAATCTGAAAATTTGTATCACTGGAGATTTTTATCCATGTACATAGGTACAGGCACATATTTATAATTTAGGGCATTTTGGGGGATACTTTAAACAAAGATGAGTTCATTTTATACCCAGTATTCTACAATTTGCCTTTTCATTCTCATAGGAAAAGTCGAATAAGACAATAGTAGAAGAATCTTGTCAATTTAGCCTTCTAAATTTTTTTCTCAAGGACAGGCAGGAACAGTACAGCTGGATGAGAAAAGAACCAACAAGATAAATCAAAGCCAAATGAAAAAATGCAAAATAATTTTAAGAATACAGGAAAAACAGAGGCTTCAGGCCAATGCTTCCCAAACCCTACTGGATAACAGAATCATCTAGAATTACTTTTAAAAATGCAGATTTATGAGTCCTATCCTAGACTCTAACCCATATTTTAATAAGTTCACCAGCTGATTTTTGAGTGACTAAAGGCTGGTCATAAGCAAAGCTTAACACTAGATTCCTACTCCTCTCCTGCTACCACACTTTATGTCATCTACCTTTCATCTGTTGCTCATTTACTGCCACCATCTGAACCTGCCACTACTGTTCTGAGTGCAGACAGTTACAGTCACACTTGAGTTGCTATTATTTCTCTCCAGAGAATGAGGAAGGATTAAAAAATAATTACTGACGGTTTTACAGAGAATAATTTTAGCATGATAGTCATGGCTGGAAACAGATATCTGAAAAGGTAGTGGTAAAGAGCTCGGGCTAAATGAGTACAAAAACTCCAATTTCATTACTTATCAAATATATGTACTCAGGCAAGTTATTTAACCTTTAAATTCGTGTCATCTGCAAATAGGAGATATGATAACAGTATTTGCTTCCCACAACTGCTTAAGAAGAATACATGTTAAAAAATCTTAGGACAAAATCCGTCACACAAAATGCTAACACCTTAAGAGTATCTGTACAATCAAGCCTGCACTGGTTGACAGGAGGCAAAAAGCAGGGTGGACATTCAAAAAGACTAAAAGCCAAAAAAATTTACAGCTGTTATCTCTAATCTGCAAAATTACCAATGATTTATACTATTATACTCTCCTGTATCTTCCAACTGCTTAGGAATAAGGACGAGCAAATTGAACATTTAATAAATTAATTTCAAAAATTGTATCTTTAAAGAAAAAGGCAAAAATTTCTTTTAGATGCAGGACCTACCTCCATTTGGCTGAAAAGCAGATGGAAGAATTCAGAGAGAAAAAGGAAGGGAAGGTGAACTATTTTTAACAAGGAGAGGGGTGGAAAGCACAGCTGCAGGGATAATAGGAAAGTATGGGCTGCAGGTACATAATGGAAACGTTCACTTTAGAGGGCAGACACATTTGTTACCCTCAGAGAATGAAGACCATGAGGAAATTCCAAGCTACTCTTATTCTCCGCTCAGGCTGTGTACTTCGATAAGGTCTAACTTAGCCTTAGGGTTCCACATCCTGTCCAGGAGCCTGGCAAGGAGTAGATGACAATGCCATTTGTCAAAAAGATTTCCTTATGATTTTGGGCACAATTACATTTAAAATTTAGGAAGTAGCTTGTTTCCCAAACCAAGCATAGGCTTCCTTCAGCCATCTGTGACACAAAATACAGTTGCAAATTAGATACATTTAATAATTTTTTCACTTTATTGGTTATACAGATTAATGGACTGCATTTTGGCAGATTTGTACACACCTAACCAAACTAGGTGTAATTTTAATAGGTACCAGACAGCTGGACAAACATTCCTTCATTACACTTACCTGTAACTTAACATTGTAGCTCAACTTCCCTTCCTGTTCTTCAGACTGAATCTACTGGAAAACAAAATCAAAATCCATGCTCTATCTTCTTTGCACTAAATACTGTCACTGGTGCAAAACGGAATTAATTATTGTTACTCTCCTATTATCTTGTTTTGAAACTGTTTTATTTTTCTTTTTGCAATAACTTTATTTTTATTTTTTATTTTTATTTTTTTTGCGGCACCAGGGATTGAACTCACGACCTTGCGCTTGCCAGGCAGGAGCTTAGGCCGCTGATTTTGTTTGTTTGTTTGTTTGTTTGTTTGTAATAACTTTAAAAAGAGACAGTAGATCCAGAAGAAATGGCTTCAATATGGAGTCAGGAAATTGAATTTAAGTACAGCTCTGCCATGGCTGCATACTTTTTACACAAACTGGTCACCCTGGAAGCCATACATTTGTTTGTAAAGGGAGGACTAAAGATAATCTCTATCTCATAGGATTACTGAGAGGTCCCAGAGAGAACACTGTAAAAGTTCTCTGCCAACAGTACACAGTATCACTCAAAACATCTTTGTCTCCAACGATGCCATTTCATGAGTTCTACCCTACCAGTAATAAAACAAGATTCCCTCATTTCCCAAATCTTGCCCGTTTATCAGCCAGCAGCACATGCTTGCAGCATGTTTTGGGTATACAGTTAGCCTGGGACTTGAAATAGCCTTTCTCTACATCTGCCTGGATGGGATGTGTCATTAACTTGGGGTCTGTCAGAATCACACTGCAAATAACTGGTTCAGCCTTCCTGAATGATTTTCTTTGCAGTAGACTATGTAGTGGGACAAGGTTTTGGACGTATCAGCTCCCAAGGCAAACACTAGAGAGACATGACTCGGGTACCATCTGAGTAATAAACTTACACCATTTTATCAGAAAGACTGCTCCTTGCCCTCCTTCCAACTAGTCTTAGGTATTTTTAAAGCAGCTTTATTCAATTTCCATACCAACAAATTACTCATTCTAAGTGTACAAGCCAAGGAACTTTACACATTCGTTCAGTTGTGCAACTATCACCAAAATCCAATTTTAGATTTGTATCACCCCCTCTGAGCCTACCTCCGATCAACTGCACTCCAATACTATGCCATAGACAGCCACTGATTTGCTTTCTGTCTCTATGAATTTATCTTTCCTAGATATCTCCCTAGAGACAGAATCATACAGGGCATAGTCTTTTAAGTTTTGCTGGTTTATCCATGTTGCAGGAGGGATGTATCAGTAGTTCATTCCTTTTCACTTTTGAGCAGCATTCTATAATATGAGTATTCCACATTTTGTTTAAACCACTCCCAGAGGATGGACATCTGGCTTGTCTGGCTATCAAGAATAACACTACTGGGCGGGGGATATAGCTCAGTGGCATATGTGCCTACCTGGCAAGTACAAGGTCCTGAATTCAATTATCATGCCCCCTCCCCCCAAAAGTAACACTACTATGAACATACTCTTTGTGTGGACATGTTTTTACTTCCCTTCAGTAGGTAAGATCCCTAGAAGTGAAACTGTCAGATCATGTGGCAAGATTGTGTTTTAACTTTTTAAATAAACTATCAAGCTCATTTCCAAAGTGATTGTACCATTTTACATTCCTATGGGAACACACAAGGTTTCTACCATCTACACATCCTTGCCAAAACTTTTTAGAATGCAATGGACATTCACTACAATTTTAATTTGCATTTCCTAATGACTAATGAAACTGAGCACCTTTACATATGATGAAATGTACATTTTTGTCCAAAATGTTAACATATTTAAATTTATATGTATTGTGATAGGCTACGCATAAAATTTACCATTTTAACTTTGTGTATGTGTGTGAGATAGTGTGCCTATGTTGCCCAGGCTGGTCTCAAGCTCCTGCACTTAAGTGATTCTCCTACACTTAAGTGATTCTCCTGCCTCAGCCTCCAAGTAGCTGGGTGTACAAGCACTTACCATAGCACCCAACTTACCAATTCAATGATTTTTTAAATACATAACTCACTAGTATTAAATTCACAATATGTAGTAACAATCATCACTGTCCATTTCCCAAACTTTTTCAAAACCCTAAACAATAACTCTATATCCATTAAACAGTAATTTATCTCCCACATCCTTTAGCAAGCACTATTTTACTTTGTCTCTATGAATTTTGCCTATTCTAGGTATTTAAATATAATCATACAGCAGTTTTTACCCATTTCTAAAAACTGACTTGTCTTCTTACTGGTTTATAAAAGTTCTTTCTACTTTTTGGGTACAAGTCCTTTACTATATATTTAATTTGTGAATGTTTCCTCTGTACCTATAGACCGCTCGCCACCCACACCATACTAGGAACTGAATCCAGGACCTCTGCACTGAGCTGTAGCCCTAGCCACACTTCCCTTTTTTTATATTCAGTTAGGGTCTTCTAAGTCACCAAGTTGCCCAGACTGAGTTCAAGCTTGCAAGCCTCCTGGCTCAGCCTCCTGAAGTGCTGGGATCACAGGCATGTACCACCAGTTCAAGTTTCTTTTCATTTTCTTGATGACGTCTTCTGAAATACAAATCCTGCTTTACTTTTTTTTCCCCGCAAAATGGAGGATTCAACCTAGAACCTTGTACATGCTAGGCAAGTGCTCCACCAGTGAGCTACCTTCCCAATCATTACACGTTAATGTTGACAACTTAGCAATTTTTCTCCTTTATGACTTGTGCCATTGGTGTCATGTCTAAGAAGTCTTTGCCTAACTCAAGGTCACAAAAATACTTTGAGACATTTCTAAGTAAATGGATGCACCTTAAGACCACACTCTTAAGTGAAATAAATTGGACCCACATTTGTAAATACTGCATTGTTTCTCTGTGAGAAAGTAAAGTGTAAATAAGGACCAAAATGTAAAACAGATTTGTGAAATACAAACAAAATGTTCAAATGGGAATGGGAACTAGAGAGGGGGAAGGGGAAAAAGAAGGAAGTGGGAAAAAAAAATAAGCAGGAGAAACTAGAAACAAAACTTATGTATATAAGGAAGGGAAGAGGGGTTTAAGGGAGGGTAGGGGAAAAAAGAAAATTCAAGATAAATCATGTACAGGTGCAAATTCCCATGATCACATTCATCACTGGGAATTTGCATCACGTGTTACCTAAAATGTAACAATAAATTTAAATGTGATCATCATTGGGAATTTGCATCATGTGTTACCTAAAATGTAACAATAAACTTAATTTTTAAAAATGCAAAGTTTACCAAAAAAGTATTGCATGACTTAGAATTTAGTGGTTCTAAGTATTCAGTAAAGATGGTTTACCTAGGGAAAAAATATTCTTTGATACAATTTGTGCTTTTCATTCTCACATTAAGGTGTCTGATGAACTCTGAGGTCTCTCATGTAAAGGGCTTACGTTTTATTTTGTGGCAGATACATATCTCAGCATAATTTGCTTTCAAAAATTATCAAGATAAGCTGGGCATGGTGGCTCACGCCTGTAATCCCAGCACTCGGGGGGCTGAAGTGGGAGGATCGTTGCAAGTTCAAAACCAGCCTGGACTACAAAGTGAGCTGAAGGCCAGCCTGAACTGCATAGGGAGAACCTGTCTCAAAAAGACCAAAAAAAAAAAAAAATTTTTTTTTCAAGATTATTCTTTCCCTGAATTATCTTGGTACCTTTGCCAAAAAATATAAATTACCATACACACAAGAATATACCATATTACCAAACTCTGTCCAGTTCCAGAGCCTATCCTTAAACAAAATCACTTCTCTTGATTGCTACGGCATTTGTGGTAAATTTGGATAGAGTGTAGTGTAAGAATTCCAACTTTTTTTTCAAAATTTTAGATGCTTTACAATAGAATTAGATATAAATGTTGGTATTAGCTTGTCAATTTCCAGCAAAATGTTAGCTGGAATTTTTTTATACTGATCACACTCAATTACTACATCAATTTGGGGAGAACTGCCATCTTAATAGTTCCTCCATTTAGTCAAACTTTTTCTCTTAGCTGTAATTCACAGCCACTAATGTACAAATGTGGTACTTGTTTTCAGTTTATTTCTAAGTATGTTATTCTTTTGATGTAACCACAAATGGAATTGTTATATTACACTTTTAGATAGTTTCTAGTACATAAAAATACAATTGATATAAGTATATTCACCTAGTATCCTACGGCCTTGCTAAACTGAGTTCAATTTCTGGTTTCTGCTTTTATTTTTGTTGTTACTTTGGGATTCCTTAAGAATACTGTAAGATTAGATCATCTACAAAGACAGTTTTAATCCTTTTAAATCTGGAAGCCGTTTCCTTGATTGCACTGGCTAAAACATCAAATATGAGCATTCTTATTTATCTTGTTCTCAGTCTTAGGGGAAAGAAGTCAATCTAGGTGAGGGCTCTCTGTAGATGCCCTTTATCAGGTTGTGGAATTTAAATTCTTTTTCTTTTCAACTTTTTTTTTGGGGGGGGTACCAGGAATCGAACTCAGGACCTTGCACTTGCAAGGCAGGCACTGTGCTACTGAGCTATATCATCAGCCCAGAAGTTAAATTCTACTTCTAGTTTATTCAGAGTTTTTAATCCTGAATGGGTATAGAACTGTATCAAGTTTTTTCTTCAGCTATTTCAATGAACAGACGTGGATTTTTGTTGTTAACTCTGGCACATGAGCCACTTATTTTTCTAAGGTTTTATTAGAATACAGCCACATCCATTAATTTGTCACATCCATTAATTTACACGTCACTGCTCTGGTGGTAAAACAGTCAAGTATGGTAGTTGCAACAAAAACTATGGTTCAAAAGCCTACAATATGTGTCACCTTGTTTTCTTTTTTATCTTTGTTTTCAGTGCTGGGAATGAAACTCAAGGGCCTCACACATGCTAGGTAAACCTTACCACTGAGCTGTATCCCCACTCCCACAGCCTACGTTTTAAAATAACATTTGTTGAGCCGGGGTGTGGTGTAATCCCAGCACTCAGGAGGCTGAGGCAGGAGGATCCTTGAGAATTCGAGACCAACATGGGCTGCAAAGTGAGCCCAAGGCCAGCCTGAACCACATAGGAAGCAAAAAGACACACACACACATACACACACACACACACACACACACACAAAAGGTAACATTTGTTGACACTTGGTATATTGCATTAGTTGTTTGTGTGTTTTGAATTTTTTGTTTTGTTTTTGCTTTTTGTTTTGTTTTGTTTTGTTATTTCTGGTTTTTTTTGCAGCACCAGGGATTGGACTCATGACCTCACGCTTGCCAGGCAGGCGCTTAGGCCACTGAGCCAGATCCCCGGCCCTGTTTTTGCTTTTTGAGACAGGGTCTCACTCTGTAATTGAGGCTGAAAACTTGCATTTCTAGAATAAATCCTCACTGATAATGATAAAATGGTTTAGGTAAAAAAAAAAAATTATATATATATAAATAAACCATTAAATATTATGTCACTGAATCTGATTTGCTAATACTTTGTTAATTCTCTTCCTATGTTCATAAATTGGTCTGCAGTTCTGTGTTATCTTTGTTTAACCTTGTCATCAGGGTAATACCGTGCTCATCAAATGGGTTGGCAAATGCTCCCTCTTCTACTTTGTTTTTCTTTCTTTCTTATGAAAAAACTGCTTCTTTAAATGTATGAATAGAATTCACCAATGAACTCACCTCAGTCTCAGCTTCTCTTTGTAGGAAAACCTGTAATTCACTTTCCTTAATGGTTACACAAGGGGTGATTTAAAAACATGGTGAATGTTTAAATTTCTAAAATTTATTACAGTAAGACACACTGCCATGAATTCTCCTCAACTACAAGGTATGATCACAAATTTAGTGAATGCCACTGCTAAGTGCCATCCATCCAAAAGGCAGGCTGGTAAAAATATTACAGTGTGTTTTCATCCACCGGATTTGGCACTGTGTAACTCCAGGCTCTTCCCCAAAGTCAAAATGAAGATGAAAGGAAAACAGTCAATTCACTATAACAAGACAGCCATAATACAGCAACTAAAGACACTCATGAAAGAGGACTTCCAGGAGAGCTTCAGAAAGTGGCAAGGATGATGGGCTAAGTGTGTTTGAAGCAAGGGGAGTGTTCTCAGGAGGGTGAATGGCAATGTGTCTCTTACTGTAATAAATCTGTTTTCAACATTCGCCATCTTTGTCAATCACACCTGGCAGGTACAGTCACATTTTCTATTTCTACTTGTTCAGTTTTAATAATTTTCCTCTTTCTAGTAATTTCATCTAGGTCGATGGTGGTGAACCTATGGAACATATGCTACAGCAGGCAGGCTGTTTGTATCACTGAAAGTTCTGAAAGGTTTGCCATCACCAATCTAGGTTGTCAGATTTGTTAAAGTTGTTCAAAACATTCCCTTACGATCTTTTAATGTCTGTAAAGAAGACATCTCTTTCATGACTATTTGATCAGTGTCCTCTATATTTTCTTGGTCAGTACAGGTAAGGGGCTGTCAATTTTACTCAGCTCAGAGAACCAATTCTGATTTCATGGATTTTTCTCTATTGTTTCTGTCTTCTTCACTGTTTTGCATTACAGGAAACTATAAAAGCAGTTCAGGTATTATAAGTTATAAACCTTCCTCGAAACACAGCTTTAGCTACACTGCATAAATTTGGTATGTTGCATTTTTGTTTTCATTTAGTTAAAAATATTTTACAGCTTCCCGTGGAATTTCTTCTTTGATCAGTAAATGAATGTATTATCTAAATTTAAATATTTGGAGATATCATAGATTTCTGTTACAGATCTCTAATTTAATTCCACTGTGGTATCTTACGTGATTTCAATCATTGAAAATAATCGAAGAATTTTTTATGGCCTGGAATATTATTTTTCTTTTTCTTTTTGTAATACTGGATATTAAACCTAAAACTATGCAGATATTGGACAAGCATTCTATCACTGAGTTGCATCCCCAGCCCCTAAGAATATTATTCTCAGACTGTTCTCTGTGAACTTGAAAGTATTCTGCATAAAGTTCAAAAACTGAATTAGATTAAACTGTGTGGCAGTATCAGTGAATTATTTTATATCCTTGCTAATATTTTGTACAGATACTGTATCAGTCATTAAGAGTATGAAAACCACGGCAGGGATCTAGCTCAGTGGCTTAAGTGCCTGCCTGGTAAGAGTATTAAAACCAGCAATTATTATTACTTAATTGTAAATATTGTATTAGTTATTAACAGTATTTAAATCTACAACTATTATTGCTTAGTTGTGTATTTCTCCTTTGTCAGTTTCACTTCATATATTTTGGTGGACTCTTTCTAAGCAGATATTTATAATTATGTTTGCCTCACATAGTACTCCTCTGTGTTATTATGAAATGTTCCTCTGTAAACTGGGCGTGGTGTCACACTCCTGTAATCCCAGCACTCGGGAGGCTGAGGCGGGAGGATCCTTGAGAGTTCGAGACCAGCCTGGGCTACAAAGTGAGCCCAAGGCCAGCCTGAACGGCATAGTGAGACCCTGTCTCAAAAAGAAAAAACAAAAAAAAACACAAAGAAATGTTCCTTTGTCCCTAGTAGTATCTCTTGAACTCTTCTTGCTATTAATAGTCACTCAAACTCTTCCATGTCTATTGTTTGCACGATCTATCTTTAATATCCTTTTAACTTTCAACAATGTTGTCTTTGAACATAAGGTATGTCTATTATTGACAGGCTACAGTTGGGTCTTGCCTATAAAAGCACAGGCTGACAAGCTCTACTTTTGGAATAGTCTGCCCAATTCGCATTTAACATAGCTATTGATATAGGTGGACTTACACATGCCATTTTGCCACTTGTTTTCATCCCATCTTTAAAAAATGTTTCTCTTAAAAAAAGTTTCTTTCACCATATCATTCAGTGTGAAGTATTTTTTTAGTGTACAATTTTTAACCCTTTCTTGATTTTTACTACATATTTTTTGTTGTTTTCTTAGAGGTTACTTTTGGCATCACAGCATGCACTTTTACCTAAAACAATCTAAGAAACACAGAAACCATCTTTGTCCACCGAAGGAAAGTCTCCTGTCCACCATCCTATTACTCCCGCATACATGTTGTAAACTCAGAATACAGTACTATAATCCTTGCTTTACACAACCTTACATTTTTTAAAAAAATTAAAGTACTAAGAGAAAAAAGATTTATATTTACATATTATATATATATATATAATATATATATATTTTTGTGTGTGTGTGGTACCGAGGAGCAAACTCATGACCTTGTGGTTTCCAGGCAGGTGCTCATGCCACAGAGCTAAATTCCCAGCCCCCATATATCATATCCAGTGTTCATCAGTTCTTCTCATGGACTTGAGTGTAAATTTCTTTCAGTCTGAAGAACTTCTTTTGGTATTTTAAATCAGGTCCAATAGCAGAAAAACTCTTTTTTATGTTGAAATGCTCTCTTTCCTTTGGGATGAGTTGTTTGAATATAAAATGCTTGGTTAACAGTTTTTTCTTTCTATACATTGCAAATACCATCATACTACCTTTAGACATCCATTGTTTTAGATAACAAGTCAGCCATAAATCTTATTGTTGTTCCTGGTACAAAACGAACCCTTCCTTTCTTGCTACTGTCAAGGTATTTTCTTTGTCTTTGTCTTCCAACGGTTTGACTCTGATGTGTGCTTATTATACTTGGGGTTTAATAAGTTTCTTGTACCTACGTATTTTAATGTTTACCAGATTTAGGAAGTTTCAGGCCATTATTTCTTCTAATAGTTTTCTGTACCTTTCTGTCACTCTTGTCCTATGATTCTCATTACACTTACACACACACACAACTTATGTTACCCCACAAATCTTACAGGTTCTCTTCATTTTTCTTCAATCTTTTTTCTATTCTTCATATTAAATAATCTGTATTAATCTAGCTACAAGTTTACCCTTTTTCTTTGCCACCTCAACCTGCCGCTGATCCCTTCCACTTAATTTTTCATTTTGGTAATTATATTTTTCAACTCTAGAACTTCCACTTTTTCTTTCTTGTAAGTTCTTTTCATTGAGATTCTTTGTATTGAATCACTATCATCACACTTTCTTTAATTCCTTAAACATAGTTCAATTTCTTTAAAATACCTATTATAACTGCTTTGTAGGATCTGTGTGCCAGATCCAACATTTAGGATCATTCAGAGCCAGTTCCAACTAACTGATTTTTTCCCCAAGTGAATCCTAACTTCTAAAAAAACTTTTCTTTATTGAATACTAAACATTTAAAATAATATGCTAAAGTTGATAGTAATGGTCTAATATGGACTAAATATAAGAACCTGGATAAATGGTTCCTGATGATGCATGCTTTTTTCCTTTTGTTTTTATTTTGAAGCCTAATTTTAGAGATCATCTCTCTGGCTACACAGCTTACTGTGTGAAAATTGGTCACAGATCAAATCCAACCATCCTGAGCACTTTCACTCTCTGCTACTGAATCTGTGTTAGGTTTTTCAATCTATTACAGTTTTTACTTTCTGCAGGGTTTTCTCACATATTCCTTGCAATGGCCAGGGATGTGTGGGATGGCTTGGGCCCATACTGGTTTTTGGTGTGCATCCCTTGGTCCACCCAGAATATGTGGGGAGCTCATGAGGCCCCTACAGTAGTTTCACCTCTCAGATTTCTCCGGTAAAGTCCTAGATAATCTGCTAGTCCACTGTTGTCTCAGATAGAGGTGGAACCTCAAGCCAGCAGACCTGCTCGCTCTTGCTGTTTCACCTGCCATGCAGATCATCACTTTTTCCCGTTGGTGCTAGGGATCAAGTCCTTGGGCTTTATCCATGCTAAGCAACTGCTCTATCATGAGCTACATCCTCATCTCCAAGAACACGACTTTTAACAACAAAACTCCGAATCAAGTGAGTCTGTTCTACAGCAGTAGGAGGCTGCTAGTTTTCATATGACCTGCCCTATCCCGGTTTACCTATTGCACTGTCAGAATTGGGAGAAGTGGGAACAATCCAAAACAATACAAACTTTTGTTGCTCTTGGCCCAAACTCAGGGGTTCCCTTGAATAAATCTTGTAAGCCTTTGGTTAGTTTCAACATTTCTGTTCAGTTTTAAAACTGCTTTTGGGAGATAGGATTTGCTGACCTCCTCACCCACTTGTGCCAGAAATGAATCTCTCTTCAAGTATGTTTCCATAAACATCATTAAGTGATTAAATCTTGATCTCAGTAAAATTAAATAGCAGTTAAACCCATCTTCCTGGAATCAGACCTAAGTGCAATAGCACCTAAACTTCCCAGAGGAATAAAGTCACTCTAGAATTATGGAATCAGTTTCAGCTCCAAAAACCAACAATATATACATGGGTTATTTTCAGTTCACATTTCCCAAAAGCCCTATTAGTCACTAGTAACGTCCATGTGTGTATATAATCTGATCAAGACCTGGAGCCAATTTGTAGACGGCAAAAATACATAAACTTGGACCTTGTAACTAGGCAGGTATACAAATAGGCACCAGACAAAGAAGTACACTGAATCTTATGGCTAACAGTGGCCACTACATCAGTTATAGTCACCATGTGATCATCAGTATGTATGGGTGTCTATAACAAATCCTTGCCTACTGCCCCAAACTTAACACTGACCCTACACAGTTAATACTACCTACCCCAAGACCAGGAGTTCTGAGACTTAATGTTTATACTCACAACTAATAACTGGGTATGTCAAAAGCATGGCTCTTCCATTTGTCAAACTTAAAAGTACTACCTTGATTCCTGCTGTTTCTGTCAGTTCCCTTATCTTCTCCCTCACCAGGTGTGGCAGATAATTCCTAATCATGTCTCTGAATTTTCCCCACTTGCTCATTATCCCTCAAATACTAGATTCCTTGGTCAGTTTCCACACTCTCCATTATGCCTATTTCCTGACTGAAGCTATGATGTTAAGACAATTTTTCTGTTCATTCATATTCTCCTAAGAATGCTCCTGTAGCATCTCCTGATTAACCAATAAATCACAGCCCCTGAGAGACAAACATTTACATGATCCAAACTGGGCTTACACTCAATCCTAAGTATTTAAATTTGAGCACACATTCTCTAGTTCATCTACATTGAGCATGAGTGCTAGAAAGACAATAAGCCAGGGAAGGGCAGGTACAGACATTTTCCCATTATGGACATAGGCACAAAGAACAGCAATCTGTAAGAGAAAGTATGAACTAGGAGCATCAGAAAAGCAGAGGAGACTACGTATGGCCACAGAGAGACAGGAAAAAAATCTTGGCAGTAATTTTTTCTCTGCCCTTGGTCCTCAGGAGAAACCCTGTACAGTATCTCCATTTTAAACTAGCTTGAAGGTGTTTTTGTTCCTTGCAATTGAACTACTAGGGGGAGAGAGAAAATCTCTTATTCTCACAAATAAGATGATTTCAGTGAAAATGATGCTATGGCTTGAGTTTTTCTATTGCGTCTCAATTACATTAACAGATTGCCTAGGCAACTGAGATACTAAAACATCCTGACATCAAACAAAAAGAAGTCCCAGCACAAGATGATTACACAAAGAATTTCATGTATTTCCTCTACTCAACACATGGAAAAATAATTCCTGAAAGGAACACTGGTGTTAGGGTCACATAGTAAGTAATTATGTCAATAGGTCTAATCACATAAAATTATTCTACCAACAGTAGCACAGCCTTGTTACAAACATCTATGCATACACAGTGCACATGAACATATACTCTCCCCAGGTGGTGAGATTGTGGTTTAAGTCACAGTCAGAAACACCCCCTCTTCTACTTCACAGTCAGTAACTGCACTGAGCCCCCTCCTCCTAGCTAGTCTGCAAATGTCTTTCCATCTTCTCCTCCGCCTTCCCAACCCATCTGCCCCATGATTCACAAGGTGTAAACTTTTAAAAAACCCTTCAATGAATTCATCTAATATTCATCCCTCTTATGAATGACTGATGCTCAATTCATTTCTATTTATGAGGTAAGGCTGCTTCTGAGTAAGCTGTCAGGTGATTACAAAGAGACTTCAGTGTTTATAAACTAAAATTAACCAGACTCGTCAGTGTTCTACTAAGCCTGGCTGCCACAAAATGGACTGCAAGATATGGAGATCTTTTGTGAATGCACACATAAAATCAGTGGGAAATCTTACAGTTCTCAGAAGAATTTTATTATCACCGTTGAGGGAGTTAGTGGTGGTTTTCAACTGCTGCTATTCTTCCTTTATAATCATCAGTTATGGCTCGCTCAGCATCGCCATTTTCAGCTTAGCTTGATACATGTTATGTATAATGACTGGTACTGTATCAATGGCATTTTTTAAGTTTTCCAGTAATCACACTGTGACAGATATACTATGCCATGTTGACATCCACATCACACTCAAGCAAGTTGCCCTAGCTACCCAGCTCACACCATTTCAGACCAGTTGTCTTCCCAAACTTTTTCTCCTTTTAGTTACTTGGGAGCATTAGAAATTCACAATCTCCCTTTAATTGTCACAGGTCCATAAATTATATCAATAGCTTTCTGGAATCTCCCATTTCCCTTAAAAGACGTTCCTTCAAAACCCTCTTAATTCTATGTCCAAGAAAATCTGTTCCCCCATTTTCATAAAATAAGAAAAAGCCCCATCTTAGATTACAACATTCAAGCTGGGCATGGTAGTCACACCTGTAACCCCAGCACTCAGGAAGCTGAGCCATGAGGATCATTGCGAATTTGAGATCAGCCTGGGTTACCAAGTGAGCTCAAGGCCAGCCTGAACTGCATAGCAAGACCCTGTCTCAAAAAGACCAAAAAAGATTACAACATTCATAAATGAACTCCAAAGAATGACATCTCCGATGCAAGGAATAGCATGGACCCATTCATGTCTCTTTTCCAGTCTCCCAGGAAGTAAAGTGAAGTGTTAGATGGAAGAGCATATCCTTGGCCAGGAGCAGTGGCACACGCCTATAATCTCTGCTACTCAGAAGGCTGAGACAGGAGGATTGCAAGTTCAAAGCCATTCTGGACAACATAGTAAGACCCTGTCCCAAAAATAAAAAAACCTACAGGGTTGGAGACATAGGTCAGTGATGTGTTCAAACCCACCCCCAAAACACCACATTCCTTTTGTCCCCACTCCCATTTTATTAAAAGTCTGCTTTACTTTAATATTCAAAGAAAAGTTACTAACTATCCATTGAATGAGCCAATATTTTGACATTTGAGGAATAAGGGAAGGGAGATGGCAAATGGGGTTCCACATATTTTTTTGTACATCCTCTTAGAATGAACTAAAGGTATAACTCCCTTTACTCAAATTTTGAATATTAACTGTATTACCTTTAAGGAAATCTTCATTTTCTATTCTAATTAGTAATGAGTTTTTTACAAGCATGTACAGTTTTCTGTGATTTTTCAGTACCTGCCTTGCTCTTCGCGCCTCAATTGGGGCCTGTCGCCACCTGGTGGCTTGCATGGAAATGTACACCAGCCCTTCGCCACAGGCTTTGCCTCTGTATTTCCAAAAGGCACCACTAGATGGAGACTTCTAAACTGAAGTAGGAGGAGAGCTCCCTCACCAACTCAGCAAACCAGTAGGCAGTTTATGACAGCAAAGGTTGGGCCGCCGGCCGAAAATACGTAATGATTTAAAGAAAAAGAAAAAGCTTTGGCAGGCAGTACGGCACTGAAGTTAAGATACAGGCTATGATGGACCAGGGATGTAGCTCAGTGTCACACCTGACTGACAAGCACAAGGTCCTGAGTTTGATTCCTGGTACCAAAAAAAAAAAAAAAAAAAAAAAGACAGGCTTTGATTCTTATGAACATAATCTCAAAATCCTTAAGAAAATATTAGCAAGTTGAATTCAGCAGATATGAAAGTTATAATACATCACAGCCACATGAGGTATACCCTAGGATTACAAAGCTAGTTCAATTTTCAAAATTCAATCAGTACAAGTCACCACATTAACAATCTAAATATAAAGATGGAGAAACAGTATTTGGGAAGTTTAGTGGGGTGTGGTGGCGCACACCTGTATTCAGGAGCCTGAGGCAGGAGAATCACCATGAATCCAAGGCCATCTTGGACTACATAGTGAATTCAAGGCCAGCATGAACTGTGCAGTGAGACTATCTCAGAAAACCAAAAGAAAAGAAAGAAAAGAAAAGAAAAGAAAAGAAAAGAAAAGAAAAGAAACAAAGAAAACTTTAAGTCTGCTAAATATTCATAATAAAAATTCTTAGCAAACTATAAATAAAAACTACTCAAGCTGATAAAGAGCAGTTACAAAAAAAAAATCTCCGGCTTCTGAATTCCCAAATTTGCTACAAAACTACAATAATCAAAACAGTATCAGACATATGTACCAGTGAAACTGAGAGCCAAGGGGGAGGGACTATCAACCCTCAAATATGAGGGATTTTTTTTTCTTTTCTCATGTTGCTGAGGATCAAAGCCAGGGTTTTGTACAAGGAAGGCCAGGCCAAATGATTTTTGAAAGGTTCCTTCATTCAATAGAGAACAGTCTCTTCAACCTGTGGAGCTGAGAAGATGATACTCATGTGGAAAAGAATGAAGTTGAACATTACCTTATACCACATAGAAAAACCAAACTTGACATTGAAGACTTTCATGTTTCTTGGCTATAATACCAAAAGGAAAGGCAAAATGAGAAATAAGTAAAGCAGGAGCCAGGTGTGGTGCCACACACCTGTAGTCCAGGAGCTTGGGAGCTGAGGCAGGAAGATCACTGCAAGTTGGAGGCCAGCCTGGGCCACACAGCAAGTTCAAGACCAGCAAGAACTATATATGAGATCCTGTCTCAAAAAACAAACAAAAAAAGGAAACTGAACATCAAACATAGGGTCGGAGTATAGCTCAGTGATAGAATATATAATTTAATATGTACAAGGCTCTGGACTCCACACTCAACAGTAAAAGAAATTTAATTTTTTGGTTTTCTGAGACAGGGTCTCACTATGCAGTTCAGGTTGGCCTTGAACTATGTGGCCCAGGCTTGCCTCAAACTCATGGTAATCCTCCTGCCTCAGCCTCCCAAGTGCTGGGATTTCAAGTATGCACCACCATGCCCAGTCCCCCCCCACCACCAAGTTTTTAAGTAAAAAAATCTCTACTGCAAACACAAGACAAAAAGGCAACCTCCAGAATGGAAGAAAATATTTGCAAATCATGTGTCTGATAAGAGGTTGATATCCAGAATACAGAAAGACCTCCTGCAACTAAAACAAATCAAAAACCCCCATAATCAATTTTTTAGGATCAATTTAAAAACAAAATCAACAGAAGACTTGAATAGACATTTCACCTAAGAAGATACACAAATAGCCAGTAAACACACATAAAGATGTTCAACTATCACTAAGCATTAGGAATGGAAATGAAAAACACAGAAAAAAGTATTGGTGAGAATATGAAGAAATTAGAACCCTTGTATACTATTGGTGGGAATATTAAATATTGAAGCCAATATGAAGAACAATATAGCAGTCCTCAAAAATTAAAAACCTAAGCCAGGCATGGTAGCGCACACCTGTCGTTCCAGCACTCAGGAGGCTGAAGCAGGAGAATCGCCAAGAATTCGAGGCTAGCCTGAAGTGCATAGTGAGATCCTGTCTCAAAAAGACAAAACAAAACATTAAAAATATAATTCCTGTCAGCCATGGTGGTGCACACCTGTAACCCTAGCTACTCAAGGCTGGGCAGGAGGGTCCCAAATTGGAGACAAGTCTGGGCAACATACCGAGACCGTGCAAAATAAAAAATAAAAACAGGAAGGAGTACAGCTCAATCCAAAGGCCCGAGACTAAATCTCTAATACTGCCAAAAGAGAAAAAAAGGAAGGGAGGGTGGGAGGAATGGAGGAAAAACAAGCAGGCAAGCAGACAGACTGACTCGAAGACATATACCCACCTATGTACACCCACATTAGTAGCAGGATTATTCACGATAGGCAAAAGGTAGAAGAAACCCAAGTGTCCACCAATGAATGAATGGATAAACAACATGCAACACGCATAAAAATACTCCTTGGCCCTTTTAAAAAATAAGGAAATTCCAACACATTATAAAATACAGATAAAGCTTAGGGACATTATGATAAGTGAAATAAGCCAGTCAGAAAAGGACATGTAGTACTCTATGCAATTCCATTTATAAGAAATACCTAGAGTAGACAAACCCATAGTAACCAAAACACTGTGATACTGACATAGTAACATATATAAACCAAGGGACTAGAGAGCCCAGGAAAAACGAAATATCCATTTCCTTTTATTTGTAGGTTGATAGGGTCCAGGAGAAATGGGAACTTACTGTCAATGCGTACCAAGTTTCAGTTTTGCAAGTTGACAAGAGTTCTGTGGATGGACGTTGGTGATGGTTGCACAACTGAATATACTCAACACCCCTGAATTACATACTCAAAAATAATTGAAATGAGCTGGGCCTGGGGGCACACGCCTGTAATCTCAGCACTCGGGAGGCAGGAGGATCATTGCGAGTTCAAGACCAGCCTGGATACAAAGTGAGCTCACGGCCAGTCTGAACAGCACAGTGAGACTCTATCTCAAAAAGACAAGTGTCAGGGCTTTAGCTCAGTGGCATAAGCATTTGCCTGGCAAGTTTGAGGTCGTGAGTTCAATCCCCGGTGCCATAGAAAAAAAAAACAGTTAAAGTATTAAATGTTATGTTACATGTATTTTATCACAATTAAAAAATAAATAAAAAAGAGAAAAGCAAACCCAAGCACAACATCATACTTCATAGTGAAAGTGAATGTTTTTGCCCCAAAATTAAGAACAAAGCAAGAATGTCATTCTCATCGCTTCTGCCATTGTGCTAGAAATATTAGTCAGTGCATTAAGTTAATAAAATAAAAGTCATAATCAAAAAGGAAGACATAAGTCTTTATTCACAGACATACACATAAAAAGTCTGAAGGAATTTATTCTTAAAAGTTACTAGAAGTAGTAAACAAATTTAAATGTTACAACGTACAAGCTCAATATACAAAAATCAATTGTATTTCTATATACCAGCAACAATTAGAAAATAAATTTTAAAAACAATGACTTATTATAGCATTAAAAAACAAAATCCTTAGCAATGTTTGTTTTTGTGTGTGTGGGTGTCTAGCAGTCTCAGAGAGTTAAAGAAAGATGTACAAGATCCCAACACTAACCTTTTAAAAATATTACTGAAAAAAATAAAGATGCTAAATTCTTAGGCTTTTTTGTTTAAAAAAAATGAAGGACTGATTCTAAATTATATATTTAACAAAAAAACACTAAGCCAAAATAACTGTGAAAAGAAAGAACAGAGTTGCAGGACTAGCCCTATCTAATTTCAAGATTTATTACAGAGCTACAGCGATCAAGAAATCATGATACTTGCAAAACAATAAAAGAATAACTGAGCTGGGCATGGAGGCACATGCCTGTAATCCCAGCACTCCAGATGCTGAGGCAGGAGGATCACTGCGAGTTTGAGGCCAGCCTGGGTTACGTAATGAGTTCAACTACATAGCAAGACCCTGTCTCAAAAAAACAAATAAAATAATAGAATAAAATAACTGAAAGAGATACAAAGTCCAGATAGACACATAAATTGCTTTTCAAGGAGAACATCAAAATATACATATAATAAGGAAAGTCTTTTCAACAAGTTGTGATGGAACAAATAAATATTCAGGTAAAGATTTTGACTCCTACTTCATAATACACAAAAATTAATTTAAGATAGAGTACAAATGTAAGTATAATAATGTCATAAAAATATAGACTATAGATCATCATGCATTTGAGGCCAGCCTATGCTACACAGTGAGTTCAAGACCAGACTAAACTACATAGCGAGATCCTGTCTCAAAAAAAGTTAAAAAGTAAAAAGGAAATCCATAGGCTAGGAGAAATTATTTACAACACATATTTGATAAAACACTTGCGTCAAGAATGAAAATGTCCTACAAGTCAATAAAGAACATTTTTTAATGGCCAAGTCTTAAGTACTTTAAAAAGATGATATGTATGAATAGCTTATAAGAGCATGAAAACATTTAAGTTATCAGGCAAATACAAATCAAAACCACATCAATCCCACTACACAATGCTCACTAGAATTACTAAAATTAAAGACTGACGACATCAAATGTTTGCAAATGTTATCAATGTTTGGAACTTATA
>RJWT010002977.1:0-38309 GCA_004365215.1 Cuniculus paca
TTATTTAGGAGTATGAGGGTTCCAACTTTAAATAGATTCCCAAAGTGTTTTATTCTTAATTTTCAGTCATAGTGTACCACAAGTACATTTTTTCTCATACTATAGCAGCATCATGGTGCACTGAGTCAAATTAACAGTAGTTTAATTTATGGATTGATATTCATTTTATGACCTTCCACTAGTTACAATCTTATGTAATCTTTTGCTAATGTCACAGAAATAATCCCTCCCAATGTACGGTGGTAAGGCAAAATTTAAACACTAACTTAAAATAGACGTCTTTAAGATATAACTGTTATTTCGTAAAAGACCCAGTGAAAAGACAACTCACAAAACAGTATATAGCACTAGGCATGCAAAGGAAGGATGACTATTTCTCCTGAAAATTTATGCTAAGTGTCTCAGGACAGTCATGGGTTCCTCCATAATTCCTAATACCTTTAAGTCCAATCACTATGCTGCTGAACATTACTTAGCAAAAATGTTTCAGAAGATTTCCGTAATATTGTAAGACATACATTTATGATACAAAAGGTATGGCCTTCTTCTGTAGGCAAAAACCTTGGAACACAAGTGTCATGAGCAAAGTCACTGAGGAAGCATTTTAGGCAACTCTTTGTCCATTTCCCCCCATTCCCTTTGACACCGTAGTTACGGAACAGCTTTTTTACAAACTGATCTAGTCATGCTTTAGTCAGGGATCATGCGTGGCCTGTTCCTCAAGTTAAAAATTTCAGCACATATCCCAAACTATAACGTTATCCCAAACTGGAAAAACAGTTCTCAATAATTTAGTATTGAAACAATAAACTAAAACAACAACTAAAGATTCCAGCTCAACTCTCTGAAAATGAAGACACATTAGTTCTGATGAGGCTATATAGATGTGATGTAATATCAGAATGAATTTCAAGATTTCGAGAAAATTTAAATCTTGAAAAAATACTTCAAAAATATGATTCATCACTCCCACCAAAGCAAACACAAAACTGAAGGTTCACTGGACATTTACTTAGTTGAAAATTACTATTTGGGCAAAGTGATACATTTAGAATTCTGAAAAAGGGAGTTGTTTGGAGTGTTAGAGGAATATTTCTGTACTCATTCAGTGTATTATGCTCAACTTGGGAACCCGCACATTAGCACAGAGGAAATGGAGCTATTTGGAGCAGTTGAACACAACGTTACTATGCACAAACTTGTAGAAATAGTATGAAAAAATAGATTCAGTTCAAACATAAACTAAGAAACTAATCTGTTTTCCCAATTCAAGTGGTTCCAATATTTATTAAACAAATAGGTTATTTTTGTGCCAGTCCTATATCTCTCATTTGCAAAAAAAGTCTTTAAAAAGAAATCAATAACTCAGCATTGCAGTGTTCAAAGCGAAAAAGCTCACTCAACAAAAGCCAGGCTCCATTGCTTTGCACCTACTCAATGATAGAGACAAGTTCCAGCACCAGCTCAAGATTTATAATAATGCTTTTGGTAAATATTACATAAGATTTTCATCTGTTTTCCCCCCTTCTCATTGGAATTACTATTTAGATTTGCTTGTGATCATCTCAAAAGATCTTGTCAGTTTGTGTCCCTTTTATATCACAGGTGGAGTCTTTAAGAAAACAAGTATCTTTGTCCTACATAGAGCTTTTTGTTTTGTTTTTAAAACCTCACCTGTGACCACAGCAAACCTGGGTTTTGCTTCTATCTCCACTGCCAGAGTGCTGTTATCTGGACACTCAGGTCAAACTGGGGATCCCCACTTAGAAAATCAGATGATTGCATATCCTGCCTACCTTACAGGGTCATACATCCCAAGATAGTGGATATCCTTGCCAATTATTTAGTTAGAGCCTTTATAAGGCAGGTGTTAGTAATGAGAATGACAATATATTTTTCTACAAGTCAAAATTTCTACGTAATGCAATCTATTATCATAATAATAATGAATACCATTTTATTAACAAGAGGGCCATGTTAAAGGAACCAAGTGACATAAACAAATTAGCTGTCAAAATCCTCTTTCTTATGGGGGCACCGTAGCATTTCCAGGTTTGGGAGAGCACGAGAGAATCTAGATTTGAAAAACTCAAATTCAAAAGCAATACTTAGTGTCCTCCATGATGAAGAAAAAGATGGTACGAATTTATTTTAACTGTGATTTTTAAAAATATATCACTATAAGGACTTTAGGAAGTGAAAGCAGAATCTTGCAGTAAAGATCTTGTAAATCTTGTAAATCTCTTTGGGATCACAAAGGTATACAGTGAACAGTTAAAACAGATTTTTTTTTTCAAGTCATGAATGGCTAGCAAAATATCAAAAGAGAACTCAGGGAAAGGAATCCATGTTATTTCATGGGATCCAATGTGAAGTGCATGATCCTTCTTTATCATTACAAATAAATTGTCAATGGAAAGCTTTCGTTCAAAGATTGGACATCATGAGTTTTAAAAATGGATCTATGAAATGACATTTTATAAAAGCAGTGACTTCTATAAACTTCTGGTTTGGGGAAGACCTGAAGATAGGTCTCTTTTTTGGGAAGTGAACCACTCTTTGTCAAATAATTAGATGCTCGATAAGTGCTGGTAGAGTACCTGCATCTGCGAACAAGACTTGACCCAGAAACCATTGTTTTCAGATGCCAGAACATCCCCTACCTTCCATCGGGCTGCCACACAATAAAATACTGACTGCATAGTGACTTGACCAGAAAGTAGCAGTAGAAAGGCACTGAAATCCCGGCTTAATTTCTCTATTATAGTACAAGCAGAGAGGATTATAAGAAGTCAGTGACTTCAAATGAATGATGCAGCATAAGTTCAGTGCAAGTTGATGTGTAAATTCTGATTAAAAAATTACAAAGATCAGTGTTCTTTAATGAAGCTATGCAAGGGTGAAGTTAAAGATTTTAAAAATCGATTTAGAAACCTTATAATACTGACCTTTATAATTTAAAAAATATAGAATTTTTGTTTTAGCTTCATAAATTTGAAACTTTACAGAAAACATTACATCTTTGGTGCTAGGCACAGTATTAGGGGTTGAAATTTCAAAGACTAAAAAATAATTCTAATCTTTGCACACAAATGCTGCATGGATACAGATACAATATATGGCCTGCCCACTTCCAATTCCTTTTAAGCCATTTCAAAGTCTATAACCCAATTGGAAATGTAGGAGGGTAGGAAGTGCTCTGATGATTAAGGAAGAGAAGTACATAAGTGCATCTCTCACAAAGTTTGAAGAAATATGCACTGCTAGGTAAAGAAAAGCACATTTTATTTTACTATCATCCTGCTGCTCCTCTGATATTATTGCTTCCTAATAGGTTAATAAGGCAAGCAGTGAAAATTCTTGGTTGAAGGACAGCTCTGAACCCTCAATGGCATAATTAACATTTTAATGAGCAGTCAAGGCCTTTCGTGTTTTGGCTCTTAACTGTGGGTCTCCAGAGTGGATCTCAATCTGTTGAGCTCAGAAAATGAGGTGATTCCTTCTCAGAGATTTTCAACAACAGATCATACAGGCCACAGTTTCAGTGTCCTGCTTTCTCCTCTGCTAACCAAGTTACACTTGGAGGTACCATGTCAGGGTACAATGACTAGTGTTTAGCTCTGATTTCTTTTCCAGCGTGCACAAAAACTGCACCCATAACACTCACAATCCAGGAAGGGCTAATTTTCTCTAAGTGACCACGTAATTGAAAGTTGTCTTCATCTGCAAGGTGCAGTGGGCTAACTGCTATTTGGGGACACAACAGTTTCCAGAGGAAGCATTGGATAATGCTGATATTTAATTATTTGCAAATCAGACTTTGTCTAATACCCCGAAGGTACTAAACTTCTTCACTGGAAATAAGTTTGAAGGTCATTAAAAAGCTATTTGTTATGAAGTTTCAGAAAGTAAAGTACCTAAAAACATTCTAATGGATAGAAAACCACTTTTAGTCCCAGATAAAAATTTCCTGAAAACATTAAAAACCAATCTCCCTATTTTCATTACCAGGCAAAGAAAAAAAAAAAACTGTCATGAGAAAAATTCCTGTGGGAAAGTTTCAAGCATCTTAAAATTGAGGCTTATAATGAAAAAGCCTTCTCTGTCATAATTAATATAGCACTACTAATATAAAATCTGGGCTGCTTCTGTCTTCATATCTCATTTTGGATTGCTGCTATAATGTACATTGCACATATAGTAAAATATATTTTAAATTGCTAGTAAGTACACAGTGCACAATCTCAGAGATTTTGGCATTATTCTTGGATATAAGAAAGTATAGCTCAAGTTTGTTCTAAAAAAGATGTGAACATTAACAGTACACAGACACTGAAGTAGCTCAACCACTACATTAAATTTTGCTTACTGATTCAGTCATAAAACCAAGGGCACCAGGCACATTTAACTATCAGTTACATAATCTTGTACAAAGCTGCAAACTCTAGTTGTGGGCAGTGTCCTTCAGGTCTGCTTTTCTCATCCCCAAAGATGTTTTTAGAGTAAATACATAGAAATAATAATATTTAGTTGATTGATTTTGTGAGGAATAGTTGTCACCTGATATCCATTACTGATGTATAGTTCATGTGAAGAGTTCCAAACTTCCCAAAGATAATCAGACAATATAAATGACATAATATACTGTATTATGTTATTCTTCGATATAAAGAACCACACTTTGTAGCTAACTTTGTGACACACAGAAAACTCCATAAATCAGAAATTTTCCTATTGAAAATTTGAGAAGACCAGTAGAGTGGCTTTTTATTCTCACAGTGGCCCATAAAATTTACTTTGCTAATGGTAAATTTCCAACTTTACAATTGCAAGACAAAGTGACAGATAACCTATGCTCAAACTCCTCTAAATTAGGCCATTAGCTAGATTTGCAGTAGTAGAGTTTAACTTTGGCCATTCTCTAGGATAGATTCAAGTGGGAAGTACCTTTACTACACGCTGGGGCAGTAACTTTGAATCGCTAATCATACCCTTTCACACAGAAGTGCTGACAGAAATCCATGGGGCCTCCAAATGACAGTGATGCTATCCTATGAACTAAATGCAGCTTCGGAAAAAGGCACAAGAACTCGAAAGATGTGTCTCTAGCGTGTGTCCCCTCAAATTCTCATTGGCTCCAATTTATAATGACTGTGAGTTTCCCTCCCTCTTCCTTCCAGAGCTATCTTTATATAATTAGGCTACTTTTGCTACCAGACTTGCAGAACAAAATCTCTTCCAAAAACAGACAGGTTTTCTATAGAAAGTCAAGCACAAAGTAAGAACAAAAGAAAAAACTGGCTTTTTGAGTCCCCTCCCAAATATCCTAATGATTCAGTATGATTTCTTTTAGTTTGTGAGTATGGACATTCTTAAGGTAGTTTATCTTTTCAAGACCCTGCAAATTATATTTTCTTTCATAGCTTACACGACAAGCTTGAAAAGACTTATTCACAATTACTCGCATCTGTTCTTTTCTTCTCCCTTTTTCCAGAGAGACAAAATACAGACTAAAGTGATTCCTGTTTTTCAAGCTACACTTGGATATAATCAGCTAGGGGCTGCAGCCTATGTAAGATTTTGATGTGAATGGGACATTCTAGAGGGAAACAGTTTACTAATGGACTCAAAGATTGGACTGTGATTCAAAATATGAGTAGTTCTTTTTAGTACTAGAATCAGTCTTGACATTAATGGGTTCTACATATTCAACTATATGTATTTATGGACCCTTTCAATGAAAGGTCCCACACTAAAATAACAGTGACTGCTTCCTTTTGTGATGTAAGGTGTGAAAGACCTAGATCTTTTATCAGATGGAGGTAAGATTTCTAAATGTTCAATCAAAGATGTTAATGTTATATGCAAAAAGAAATATTCACTCAAGACCTTGGTTATTACAGTCATGCATCCTTATCAAGAGTGAGTCACTCATCGCATAACTCAGAAGCCTGAAGGAGCGGGAAAAAAAGTTTAAAGCCAGCCTGGACAATTTAATGAGACTGCCTCAAAATAAAAACATTAAAGGGGCAAGGATATAGCTCAATGTGCAGGCCCTGCGTCCCAACCCCACATCTCCTAGATCATGTCCATTTCATTTTTAAAACAACAAATGCCAATCTGAAAGGGTAAAATGGGAACAGGCCATAGGTACATTAAGATTTAATTCAGCCCCATTAAAATCTTACTCTCAGATACACCTTAGGAAGGACCCAAGGACAGACAGCACTACAGCCTGCCAGCCAAGGTGTTGGCAAAGAGAAGCAATGGGGGCTTTTAATCATCTAGCAGCACAAAGGAGAGAGCACATTAACATCAAATCTGCCATCTCCCTCTCTGCACCTTTCAGGCCAGTGGAGCCCCTGCTGGACCAGAGGTGAGCTTTGCCGCAGCCCAGGGGACACTGGCAATACCCCGAGTTCCCTCTTGCAGCCAGGCCATGAAGCTCTGCATTCCTGCTGTGTCACCAGCCACGCTCCTGGACTACAGATAATTTATGACTGCAACACTCAGGAATAAAGGACAGAAAAGCAGATGCTCAAGAGTTTTGCCAGTTTTATTCTGCATGCTGCGTCTCTCTTTGTCTCTGTATCTGTCTATCTGTCTCTGTCTCTCACTCTCACTGTTTCTCTCTCCCCCCAACCCACAGACACACAGTCAGTTCTAATTACAATCATTATGAAGATGTATCTTAGAGATTTGGGGTTAAAGGGCCAGTCAGTGTCTCCAACCTCACCTTTAGTACATGTGCAGATAAGACCCCCTCTGCCTCTTGCTGACTGCCTCCAGGGTTCTAGCTGGGCCGCTAGGGGACAAGACTGCTCTCCTGTCTCTGCAGTCAGCCTTATCCAAGCTTCTTCTGGATCAGGCATCTGCTCCACCCACTCGGGGTCCGGTCTTCTCATAGCCACTCAGCCAGACTGGGTCCAAAGTGGCTGATGGGAATTGTGGTGATTTGTATATTCCAGTTGCTTTAGGAGTAAGAATCATGCCTTTACATGCCTCCCTCCATATTCCCTTTCATGGTTCCTGGCTAAGAGAGGGTGCAGGAGAAACTGAACTCAGAAATGGGAAATGACTGGGCAGCTCTGTGACCTCTTTATCTCCAAACCTGGAGTTCCTCTGGTCACCCTGATTTACAGCTGACTTCATCGTCTCGTGGGAGACCAGCATTTAAAATGTGTATCGATGCCACCGAGACACCATGTCTGTGAAAGCTGATTACCGCTGCTGAAGAACTAATAGCCATGCTCTTTCTGGTTAGTCTTTGCCAGCAGATTCTTTTTTCTTAGAGCACAGGAGACTTCTGTAGGGCTTTCTGGGCTGTTTTCTGCTTCCACAGAACTGTATGGTTTCATTTTAGTGTTTTTGGAATGGCTTTGCTCTGGGGACTTTATATTATCCCAATTCTTACCCCACCCCCCTCCACACACACACAGTGGTCTCCATGGCTCTGCATAGAGCAGTACTAATTTTACCTATAGGCATTGCCCAGAATGTCTAGCTCAGCCTTACTTACATTTGTGCTTGGCACTGCTGAGCAGATAGCTTCAGGACTACCGACCTTCCTTCCAATGGCTCCCCAAAGCTCTGTGGGAGACTCTCCCTTTCATAAGGTGCTAAATCCTTCTAATTACTTAGCTTCTCTATAGGAACCCTGATCCCAAGTCAGTCCTAAGTAAATTTTCTCACTAATTCTGGGTATTCAAATGGAAATGACCCCAGGTAATAGTCTTGTGAGATGGAAAGTAGTTCTGTTTAGACCCATTAGGGTCTCTTAATCAAGTAAAATCTTTAGCCCAGGGCCTTCCATCTATCCATAGTAAAAAAAGTGCCTACTATTGTCTGACATTTACTAGGTCTTTGGGAAGATAAAAATATTTTCTGTCACTGAGATTATTATAATTTTAAAAATAATTTTAAAGTAAATTTAAATAAGTAAATAGTAGATGCATAAAAACATGCTAGGTGAAATGCACATTTATTTAGGTTATAATCTCCTAGCTCAGTAGATTCTGACAATAATCTTTGTATTTTGGAGAGTAGTCAGAGCAGATAAATCAGATGAGGAGACTGAATTAATTTTAACAATCCAAATCAGCTGTGGAAAAGAATTAAAGGAGGTTAGCAATATTCAGTTTGAGGATTATCAAGACCTAAAAAAAATTTCATTGTGTGAAAATAGCTACTTACACTTCTCCCTTCTAACAAGAAACCAGAGAAATTTTACCAGTGGAACAAGACCTTTAAATCATCTGTAAGAATATATCATGAGAGAATGGACAGGCCACAACTAATTGGCTCCTTAAAATCTTTGACGTCTCTAACAAAATTGTGGGGATAGACTACACTGGATATCTTGTAGGTCTTAAACTCAATTTAATCAAGAAAAAAAAATGTAAAAATGAGTTTAGTTGAGATTTTCCTGATCAGAAAATACCTAACTTCTGAAAACAATGGGCATTTTGCAAGATAAAAAGATTGACATATGCGTATACCCCATGGGGAATCCTGGCTATTTTATCGTTTCTTTCAAGGTCACATGCGGCTGAGTAACCAGTCTGTAGCAGAACATTAACTTTCCACTGTGTAAGCTATGCACAAGAGCTACACATACTTCACTAGATGAGCAAACTGCTTCTCTGTCACAAAGAATGTTTCTTCCCTTATCCCACTATCACATCAAAAGTCCGTGTCAAGTACAGATATATGTACTTTATCCTGATCTCCTTGACCACTAACATCAGTCAATCTTTACATATTTGTTAATTAATTCTACCAGAAGAACTGTTTCTAGCAAGACCAAGGGTATTATTCATTCTTCATTACTCAATCTTCAGACAACACCTTGGATAGCCTCGGAATTGAGAAGGATAAGAGCAGACTCATCATGACCTGGCAAATGCATTCCTAGGAAGATGTGTACAGACCTTACCTGACATTAAAATCAAAGATGCAAATCTCAGTCTTTCCCCCTGACGCTGTGGTCCTCTCTTGGACTCACTTGCTACTCTCTTGCAGGGCATCAGTAAATCATCAACATTTCTGTATTTTTTGAATATCAATAAATTCTTTTTTTTTTTTTTTTTTTTTTGTGGCACCAGGGATCGAACTTACAACCTTGCACTTTCCAGGCTGGCGCTTACACCACTGAGCTAAACCCCCAGTCCTTGTCTTTTTGAGACAGGGTCTTGCTATGCCATTGAGGCTTGCCTAGAGCTCACTTTGTAGCCCAGGCTGGTCTCAAACTCACAACAATCCACCTGTCTCAGCCTCCCAAGTGCTGGGATTACAGGCGTGAGCTACCAAGCCCAGTTTCAATAAATTTTTTTACCACCTGTGGATATATATGGATTGAGTGCCTTGCATAGCACACAACACATATATCTCTATTTTTCTGTTCATTGTGTGACTCTTTTCATCTTTTTTTAAAGCTAGAAGTGAAAAAAAAAGGGAAGTGGTAAGAGATACAATTTATATAATTTTTCCTTTTTAATGTTTTGTTTTGAAATAATTTTAGACATAAAGTAACAAAAATAGTACCCAGAATTTCTGTGCATCCTTCTCCACATGGCATTTCTGGTGTGTTGATGGGACATAACCATACCATATAATTAAGGTCATTAAATTACCATTAGTGCATACTACTAACTAATCTCTAAACTTTAATCAAAATCCAGTTGTGTCTTTAATGTTCTTTCTTGTGAGCAGCATCTAACCAAGGATCCTACACTGCATTTAGCTGTCTTTCGCTCCGTACTCTTTGATCTGGGACAGTTTTCAGTTTTTGTCTTCATGATTTTGACAATTTTGGAAGAATACTGATGACTTATTCTGTACATGTTCCTCAATATAGGTTTGTATATGTTTTCTCAAGAACAGATTGAAATTTTTGAAAGAAATGTCACAGAAGTGATGTTTTTGCATTTCTTGGTACAACACATCAGCAAGTATATGGTATTTGTCATTCTTATTCCTGGTGATGTTAGCTTTGATCACTTGGTTAAGGGTGTCTTAACCAAGGGTCACTTGGTTAAGCTAGGTGTCTTTACTTTTGCTATTTATGTAAGTATCACTTGGGGAGATGTGTTTCCTTTTGAAAATATGAGCTCTTTCAGAAACAGAAGTTTCAGGAGACCTCATGGTGGAATAGAAAGCCTCTTATTCCCTTCCAATAGGCAGCTGGGCTTAAAGTCATGTGCCATGGAGAGCACTTAAGTTTTAAACCTAAGTATCTTTTAGAAGTAAAGACTGCATAGCTGATATGGTCAGCCTGGCTGTTGTTTTAGTCACTTTGTTGGTTGATTTCTGCCAGAATTTCCTTCCATTAATATAGCATAGGTCTTGAGTGTATTGCCTGCTTCAATGAAAGGCAGTCTCTTATACTTGGCAGAAAAATAAAATGGATCTGAATCAGCAGGTATGCAGGATGCTTCACCTCTGCATCTGGTCAAGCAGCACTGACTGCAAAATTCAATAGCTGCTAAGAACCCTTATCAAGTGCCTCAGGTAGTCCTTTTCAACTAAGCTGGGTCTCAGTGCAATACCACTCCCAACTAACAACTAGAGCACAAAGCGAAATAAAGAGTTTTCCAGTCAGTCCTACACATTCATGTCTATGTGCTTTTGTTAATTTTGTTCTTACCCCTCCTCCACCCACTCATAGGATGTTCTTCCCCAGCCCAGGTTAAATACTTTCTGCTCCATGAAACTTCCCTTAATATTTCACACCCAGGGCTTCCCTGAGCTGTTCGTATCCCGACAGCTTTCTTTATACACCATTTATAGCAAATAACACAGTGAATACTGCAGTGGTGAGTCATGGAGGCCCTACTCCTCCACCCAATTCTCAGGTCCTTTACATCAGAGACTGTATTAATTCAGAACCACAACATATATAGCTTTGAACATTTTGAGTGGTACGTGAATGTTCATAGGGCTAATGGGCTACGAATTTCGAAAACAATACAGTATACGCAGATTTTCTCTATTGATCTATTCATCAATCCATTTCTCCAATCTAACTTTACCCTCCTGGTTATGGAAAGATTTAATGTGACATTTAAGGATAGACAGCGAAAGATTAAAATAATATGAACCAAAAGAGACACAAAAAGTAAGGATGAGAGGAAGGAGCCAGGAGTGCCAAAGAAAAACACATGCTATTAAAACAAAACAAAACACACACTATACTGCCCTCTTCTTTCGCTAGAGGTGGTCTCTAAATTAAGTCTGATAGAAGTGAGTAAAAGAGTTTCCCTAATGTTATGACACACATGGCACCACACCACAGAACCACAGAATGAGCTCTGTGATGACTTCTCTATTGAGAAGTAAACACATGGTACATATTAATTTCCTGAGCTGATAACACAGCAGTAGACTCTGGGTCAGGGAAAAGTATCTTAAGATCGTTAGTCGAAGTTTGCTGAAGTAATGCATGCACCTGTTTTCTGTTTGTATTAATGATGTTAAAACAAAGTTGCCAGGGAACCAGACCAATAGGTGCGCTATCCACAAGATAAAAACTGTCAAAATTAAATATAAATCAATTTTCTGTTCTATTTTCCAATGCATAAGACATATATACATATACATAGATATAAATATATGTATATATGTCTTTATATACGTATATGTCATTTATATATGTATTATGGACAAATTATGTGCATTCAGAAGCTTTTTTGACGTGCAATAAGGAAACTAACAATAAACAGCTGAACTTGTCTATGGGCATGAACTTCAATTTTGTGTTAAAATTCATAATCATCACAAAATAGTGACCCCTCTACGAACAAATACTTTGTCTATAGTTCCAACCTACTCACATGTCTCATTAGCTTAGTGGTTAACCTGAAACATTATTGGATCATTTTTCTGGAACACTTTTGTCAAGTGACACATCAGCTTTGTTATGCAAAATAATATAATTTCTTCTCTGGTACTTTGTTATAAATTTTAAACTAATGTCTGCTACTTCCTACCACTTCTCTATTTTGGCAAAAAAAAAGTATCTTAGGCTTGTAGATCAAGGAGAAAGCTCTAAAATAAGCAAGATAAAAAGCTGATTCCTCATAAAGGTTACATGCAAAGACCCTCAATCAAACACAACGCATTCTTCTTTTCTACCACATTAAGTTTTGTTACCAAACCAGTGGTTTTGTCTGCTATGGGATTTGAAATAGGAATGACTGGCAATTAAATATTTCAAATTCTCTGCCTACCAAATCAAGAAGGGAGCAGAACAATTGAGTAGTGCAATTTTATGAATGTTCATCACTCTGGAGAAATACAAGAAAAAGACATTGCAGTTTCAACTGGAAATCCCCCATTTTAAAAACTTTTATGGAAAAACAACAAGATCATCACTTTTAATCTGAAAATTACTTTGAAAATGCTGTAAATTAGCTCCTTTGTTATGTCATCTTTTGAAAAATTCAGTGTCCACATAAAATGGAAACTCAGAATAGTGTAGTCCAAGTTACTATTTAAAAGAAGTCTTGTGTTTCTCCCATTGCAAAGGGAGTGCCATTCCATTTGCATTTTTAAAATGTAGTTTCATGTTTTCTCTGGTTGCGGAGAACTAACTAGAGGGTAATATGGTAAAAGTCCGTCATAAAACACATTTCATGGGCAAATCAGTCACAGGAATGAGTTTTGATGCTTTTTCAAATGCTATCTTGTTCAGAGTGAGGTTATAGTAACTTTGATTTCCTGTTAATTCATTCTGTGAATACTGGAAATCAGGTGTACTCTTACATAATAATCAGAGTTTATAGGGTTCAGGAAATGTTAAACTTTTTTAATATTTAGGAATAAAAATAATTCCAGTAAGACCCATGTAACCGAGTTATAAGCCACACAAAATTAGTTCTAAAAGATGAAACAGTAAATGGTTACATGATTTCATGGTTAAGGGATGGCTTTGGACTCACTTATGAGCTCAACAGATACTGTTTGAAGCCCAGTTCTAGGTTCTGGGGACACGACAATGAATGTTATGCCCATACATTTATGAGCAAAGCAAGTGATAATATAAACCAGTAATTACCTATTGTAATATACACCAGGACAGGATAAGGGAACTGTCAGACAGAGAAAGGTCAGGGTTTCTACTGAACCAAGGTGGCCATTTTTAAGCTCAGGTTTTATATCTTTTATAATTCTGCCTACCTCGTCGAGTTGTGATAGATTAACACAATACAGGTAAAATGGTTATGTGGTATTAGTCACTTGGATGAACTCAAAAACTCTTAAGGGATTCCGGGATTAGGTTTCATACATTCTCTTTTACACACACTCCAAAGAAAGGTGGTGTGGACCGGGATCAGAGTCTGCTGTGTCCAGGGCCCAGGCTCCTGATCTTTTATTGTTCCACTGTAGGAGATCTCCAGTTCCAGCCCCAAGATGACATTTCCAATCCCAGGCAGACCAACTCCACTCTAGGCAGCGTGAAAACACATATGACAAGAAAACTTTCTCTCTTTCTTCAGGCTACTTCCAGAAAATGACATATAGCATTACTGTTTTTATATCTCACTGAGTACAGAAATTTGGATGAAGGGAGCCTAAATAAAATTTTTTGAATTTTTTGTTTTTAGCTTTTAGCTGTTACGGTATATTCTCTTTTTAATTATTGTTTATTTTTACTAGTACAAATTTGCAGCACATAATGTTCACGTTCCTTGTGCGGAGTTGGTGCGTGTACGAAACACATCGCAATTCTGTTTCTCATCCCCTTTCTCTACCCCTACCCTCCTTGTTCCCTTTCTTGATCCTCTTCCCATCTGAGAAAGATTCATCTCCCTAATTCTTATTATCTAAATTTTATTTTTCACTTTATTTTTACTCAGCATTTTCTCATATAAGAGAAACCAGAGCATACTTAAGCTTGTGCGCCTATTTATTTCACTTAATATCATGGTCTAAAAGTGCATCCACTTTCCTACAAATGACCCAAGTTTATCTTTCGTATATCCTCAACTAGAAATGAAAGGAGGTCTGCTATTACAGAAAAAATGTCAGTATATCGGTGGCAGTGTCAATCTCTGATCATGAGGTCAGCAAAGTTGAGGATAATTTTACTTGAGAAGCTTATGCATGATGCATCTTTTCCTTGAGAGTGGCTCTGGAAGTCTTCTAACATCTTTGTCCAGAATGGAAAAAAGTTACAGCAATGAGGACCCCAGGTGACCTGAGTTAAATGAAACATTCTTGTCTTGACTGCACATTACCTACTAAAGTCAATATTTTGATGGCAAGAGTGGTAAGCAATATTCTTTTGCATGTGTACAAATGTTGCTGAGGTTTTTTTCTGGTTAGGTTTTCTACACGTAAACGAATTCAGAAACTACTGAACATTTACTTGAGTGAAATTTTGATGAAGAAAATATATGAGCATATTTTATGACAAAAATGTTAAATTAAAATGAATTTGCCTTTATTAGTCTATGTTTTGCTGAATATTACATATGAATATGTTAACATGCACAACAAGGTTTTTAGAAATTGAAAATTCTATTAAGTATACGTAGGCTACCATCTAATTTTCAGTTACCGCTTAACTTCATCTTTTAGTACTGGAGCTGTGAAAGAAACTGGTGGTTATTTAGAGAAGTTCTATAATTTTAGTGTTGGAAACCGGAGTAATGGGAGATTAAAGGAGCTACTCAAAGGAAAAGGACTAATGGTAGCAAGTAGATGAGTCTTCAGAGTTTTAGATAAATTGCTTTGCAAAAAAAAAGTATCAGGCAGAAAAAAAAAAAAAACTTGAGTGGATATAATGACCCTGACTTTTATCACCATACTTAAAATAAAAATTCAAAAGCAAAGAGAACATATGATATCCAGTTAGCATTTTAGTATATACATGGCTAGGTATTTTTTTTTTTTTTCCGGCAGTGTGTATCGAACTCCCAACCTCACCTCACACTTGCCAGGCAGGCACTTAGGCCGCTGAGCTAAATCCCCAGCCTTTGTGGCTCAATTTTGTGTAGTGTATTTGTTCAGGTCTTTAGAGATGTTAGGCTTTTTGTAATTAAGGATATAATTATATGCATTATTGTTATAAGAATAAATAGGATTTAGGTATCAACTGAAAAATACAATGTCCAATGGAAACACTCTTGCCTTAATGGAAAAGGGAAAATTAATTTGAAGGCTCTGGGCATTTGTATTTTACACAGAATATTTAGGCTTGAAAGCCATGTCAAGTCTCAGAGAGACTTTGTAAGTATAAGTTAATGTGTCCAGAATAAAGGTTAGTGTTTAATCTTAGTGCACTGTTAGTCAGTTGATAAATATCATTTATTAAAAACTGACTGTATTCAGTGCAGAGCTCAGGGGATGTTAACAAATAAATGGTAGCTCTGTTTCTCTCATCAGAGGGAAGTTGATTTAAACATTTAAAAGTTATCTTAAAGTTGACTGAGAACATTCTCACATGACACATTTGCGGTGAAATAAAACACCAAAATATGCACTCCGTACATTCCATGAAAAGGAATTTCTAGGTTTTGCAATGGCATATGACACCTGGCTTGTGATGTAGGAGACAGGAAATAGAAAGGGTTGTAGCTGGGGCTATTTACTTAGTGGCTTTAGAGGGTCATGCAACCAAGGTCCATGTTCATCTTGTGCGTGAAGACACAGCATGGTGAGATATTGAGAGACAATGACACGACTTGTGCTGACTTCAGGACTTCCTAACTTGTCTGTAATCTTATTTACTTATTTTCTTATGCTGGGGTTGAACCCAGGACCTTTACTTTGTGCTACATCTTCAGCAAAAACCCTGTATGTATGTATATATATATGTATGTGTGTATGTATGTATGTATGTATTTATAATTTTGAGACAGTGTCTCACTAAGTTGCCCAGGCTGGCTTCACTTTATATTTCTGCCTTAGCTGGATTACTGAGCATCACAATGCCTGACTTCTGAAATCTTCGGATAATTAGATACAGGGAAAGAAAAGGGAAAGAGAGGGAAACTTCTAAGAAAGAAATAAAGAGAAATGAGAGATAGGGCTCTACTGTATTTTGTTCCGAAAACCAAAATGCCCACTCAGTCTTGACAAGATCTGTGATGCTGATGAATAGTTGATAACAGGGTATAATTGCTAAATTATCTCCTTCTTAATAATAATATAAAATTATGGCAGTGATGACCTGATGTATCAGAGTATCTCTGTACTTTTCAAGAGAGAGGTATGACTTAATGCTGTTTGTAAAAACTTTGTGCATCATCCCATGCTAATTTCATGAGTAACTTTTATCAAACGCTTATCCTTAATGAAGCTCCTCTCAGACCTGAGTCTTCCATTCTTTAGAGATAGTGATCACTATGTTACATTACCATGATAGGATCCGTCACGGTCTTGATTTTCACATAATATTTGCTGTTATGATTATGTTCCAGCAGCTGGGAAGACTAATTTATTACTTGGCTTTACTGCTGAAGGTCATGTAACTGTGAAGTCTTGTTAAGGTATCTGATCACATCCTGTATGCTCTGCTAGAGAAAGAATTTCTTCTGGCAAATCCTCAGGCTGCTGTGGAATTTACCACTTTTTCAACCAGTAAAACCAGTAGGTACTTATTGCTGGTAGAACCCAATAAAGTATCTGATTTTTCAAATGCCCTCTGTTCTCATATCCAGCTTCTCTTAATTCAGTAGAAATGATGTAAGAAATGAACTCATAAGAATTAAACTATCCACACACTCCCCCTTTCAAATCTTTCTTGGAGACTTAGTTCTAAATATTACTGGAATTCTGAATTAGGACCGTTCACTTCAGTTATTTTAAGTAAATAGAAGAATAAATTCTATTCTACCTATAAGAAGTTCTATTAATATGACAGGTATAAATTGTGAAATAATTTTAAAACAAGCATAACATATATATGCTTTATGTGTATAATAAATGGAGTGGGAAGTACAGATTGGAATGTTGTAGAATTTAAGATAAATGGCCAGATATAACCCGCTAAGATCTAGATGCAAGAGAGATCACAGTCAGGATCTACTTCAGTACAAGGAATGTAGAGGTTTGTGGACTGTTTGACAGATACTATAGATATCTTCTTAAATAGATATTGGTTCTATCTCAGAATTATTTCTTAGTACTGAAAAACAAAGTGGAAATCTAAAAGGTAACCTGCCCATCAACATTTCAGTATTTGTAACTAAAATACAACCTCACTAGATTAAATGCTAACAAAAATAATGTGCAGTCAGGATAAACTGAAATGCAACTTCTGGTGCTGTAGAACGCTCATGAAGAATGACAAATCACACTGTCAGACCTAAGTGGCATGTAGACCTCATGTCCAGTGGGCAGAGTTTGAACATATTTAAAGGACAAAGAGCTGTTAGGCAGAGCTCAGCTTTTTTTCCTCCATGAGACATGTGAATAGTGATGGGGATGACATATTTCTGGACACTTTACCTGAGCAATTTTAAAGAACAAGGATGTTTGATTAATTGAAAAGCTGGAGTGGAGAGTGCTGGGAATATCCTGAACGTGGCTGAAGAAGTGGTTCAGGGAGAAGTAGGAGTCAGGTGGGAATTCTATTACACAAGGAGGCTTATAGAAGGAGAGGCACAGTTTAAGATGTACCTCAGGTGCCCAAGTGGCTTTGCTGGCAGTGATCAAGTTAAGAACACAGGGAATATAAGGAAAATAAAAGTGCCTACTTTTGATATTTTGAATCAGTAAAGAATAAATGGAGAGAAGAGAATGGAGACAAAAACGGAATTTTAAGCCAATTTTTAGGTGTTAAGAAATGAGGATAGAGGAGTAAGAAAGAATATAACAAGAATGAAGTGATTGGAGAGAGAGAGACAGAAAGAGAGAGACAGAGAGAGAGAGGGAAAGAAAGAGAGAGAGAGAGAGAAGAAAATACAGTGGAGAATTCCAAGGCACAGTTCATTAGTCAAGAGTGCCAACCATCACAGTAAGGTGTCCAGGAAGAGACAGCTGTGATGAGGTCCAGGGAATGCGAACCAAGGAGGCGGAGGAGAAAGTCAGATGCAGTCAGGGTGGAGAGAGCTGGCACACGTCTGTGCGTTAGTTTCCGATCAAGCACTTCAGGAAGCCTGCTGAAGTTTCAGGAGAACGAGGGAACTCTTTAAGAGAAGGGAGACACCATCACATGGCTTTGCTTGTTCACTTGTTTGTTAAGAGGGAAGGGACCTGGAATGGAGACCTTGAAGAACTAGAGAAAATACGTACAGTGTGACTATGGGGCACGGTTGCAACAGGAAAGGCAGCACAACTAATGCTCTGTCTGCTAAAGATATGAAGTCCTGGGCTGGGGATCTAGCTCAGCGGTCTAAGCGCCTGCCCGGCAAGCGCAAGGTCGTGAGTTCAATCCCCGGTGCCGCAAAAAAAAAAAAAAAAGAAAAAAAAGGATATGAAGTCCTGGGCTCTGTCAAGCTTTTTGGTCACTTTGCATCACTTATGAAGTATATGTATTTTTTTTTCATTTCTCTCACTGAACATAGAAAAATAAACTCCCAGGCCACATGAAACTGCGTGGATTACTTGGTTATATCTTTGCCTTAGAAAAACTTCCCTGCCATTTCTTCTTTTCTCTCTCCCTGATTTTAGACCCTCGCATTGAGGATTTAAGAGTTGGTGCTTCCAGTTTTCCAAGACCGCCTGCTTCAGGTTTTCAGTCTGCTTTGGTCTGAGGCAGAGTCAGTGTGTGTCGCAAGGAAAGCCATGTGGCACAGGCTCTGGCAGAGGCAGTGGCCACCTCAAGCTCTTTCCAGCGGGCCTTGGGGACCTTCTGCTCCTCTTCAGATGCTTCAGTCCCAGTTTACACAGGAACAGCACATCTGTGGTGAGAGACTTGAGCTGAAGAAAAAATTCCATGCAAAGAAGGCTCTTCTGTGGCTCAGGGCATGACACCACGCATTTTGTCTTAGGTGTCATCAGGTTTCTGTTCCCAGGTCTCTGCTCCTTTCCAATCCACACATTTCCCCTTAGAAATTTCATCTGTCGATGTGGGCTTAATTTCATTTGTACACTGATGACAACAGATTGATGTTATAAAATTAGCCTTAATGTTCTCGCTGCCACATCTGTGCTATACGCTTGCCAAGCGAATGTCAAGGATAGGGTATCTAGAGATTTTCTTCAAGTTACCACTACCAAAATAGCTGTTTTTATGAAATGCTGGCAATACTCTAATCAGATGATTTCTCCTTAGTTTCTTTAAACTTCATACTGTAAACCAACACTAAGCATATGAGAATACCAGGCCCAAGAGAGTTTTCTCTATTTTTTTAATTAAAATGAATTTCTAGGAAAGGAAAGGAGAAAGGAACAAAGGAATGAGAAGTAAGGAAAGAAGAAAGGAAGGGAGAAAGGGGGAAAAAGGAAAGAAGGAAGGAAGGGAGGGAGGGAGGACGAGGAGAAGTTACATAAACCAGAAAACCAACAACATCAAGTTCTGGCAATTTTAACAGAAAGCCAACATTTTATTACTACTTCAGATATAAACATCAAAACTGACTGTGTTCCTCCCCTTCCCTCCTCTCTCCTTTCTCCCATCCATTTCATTCAATTTCATTTCTTTCCCTTCTTTCAGTATTGAGAATTGAACCCAGGATCTTTGCACTGAGCTACATTGCTACCCTATTTTTTTTTTAACTTTTATTTTGAGACAGTGTCTCAGTTAACTGCCAAACCTGGGTTTGATCCTCCTGCCTCAGTCTCCTAGAGTGCTGGAATTATAGGCATGTACCACCACACATAGCTCCAAGAAGCTCTCTTTTGGTCAACACTGAAGGGCTCATAAACTTTAGTAACAATAACTAATGTATGAATGGGGCTCCATAGGCCTCATGGGACGATCAGGCACATATCACTTTTAATACACATAGAACCCTTACAAGAGGAGTACTATCATTCCTTTCATTTTGCAGCTAAGGCTATGAGGAACAGAGAGCTCAAATCATCTCCAAAATTCATCTGAGCAAAGGTTAAGTCCACACCCCCTGGATTCAAACCTCAAGCTCTTCCTCTAATTGCACATTCATTCAAGCCTTGTGTTATGTTTCTGAGAACCTTTACATCTTCTGTTACAGGAATGCTGTTCTCAGCTATTAAGGTGAGAATAAGAAGAGTCTTTCCTCTCTTTGAAACTTAACTTTCAGAAGCTCATAGAACTAATCATGGTAAGGTTCAATGTCAGGAAGATTCTACTTTCTCCTGGTTATAATGAGAAAAAATTCATGTTTCTTGAACAATGAGTGCATACTAGGAACTCTATGAAACTGCTTTCAAGTGAATTACATTATTTAATTATCATAATAATATCATGAAGATTATTATTATCTCCATTTTACTAACATGGAAACTGTGACAACAATAATTTCACCTGTCCAAGGTCACCTGGCTGGCTTCAAAAGCAGTCTACCTTCAGAGCCTGTGTGTTTAATGGTACCTACTCCCTCTCTGATGAAACACTTGGAATGCAGTTGGTCTACTGAAAGCTCTTCCTCCAGAATAATAACGTAGCACCCAAGGAAGAGTTAGCAGAGATGTGCTGCACAACAAAAAAGAAAAACTCAGCAAAATGACACTTCCAGAGTAAGTCTCTGCACTCCAGAGCTATGTGCCGGTCAGAAGCACGCAGTCTCTTGGCAATTTCACCTCCCCCACCCCCCTTGCTTGCTTTAGCAGCACCAGGAAGGGGACCCACATTGGGTCCCATGCTCAACTGCCTTGTGGTTGTCATCGTTTGCTCCAAAGAACCCAGTCCTTGAGCTTAATTTATATTAAATACTCAGATTCCTTTTAAGTGTTGATAGATTGGGTGATTAGGATACAGAAAAGTGACACTAAAGCAATAAATTAGTTGATTTCTCCTAAATCAGTATACTTAGATCATGTCATTCTTAGGCATTATCATCTGCATTATTCATTTATTTATTCATTCATTCAGACAATTCCCAACACTCTTAAAATTAAAATCCAAACTCCTTCCAGGTGACTGAAAGACCCTGAATTATTTGACCCCTGTTAATTAGTTCGGTCTCGTCCCTTGGCCTCCCTTGGCTGCTTCTTCCTGTTAAACATGCTGAATTTATTCCTGCCTTAGCATTTTGTAGTTTCTGCTCCTTTGTCATAATGCCCAGTTTTCAGACACTTACTTGATTCAGATATCTGCACAAATGTCACTTTTTTCAGTAGCTGTCCTCATCACCTTACCTAAAACACCACTCCAACATCCCTTTCTTCCTCCTTTCTACCTAATTTTTCTTTATACCACTTATTCTAATTGATGGCATGCCAATGTGTGTGCATTCCAACTTTTCTGTCTACGCAAGAATATCAACTCAAGGGACTAAGGGGTTTATAATCTCAGTAACCTTTTCGTTACTATTGCCCTGAGTAGTACCTGGATTACTGTACCTGCTTATCTTGGGTGTCTAGCTTTTTCCAGGAGCTAATGTAGATTCTGAGACATAATTATGAATAATGCTGACAAAGGCCTGCTCTCATGGAATATATAGTGTAAAAAGGATGACTAATGAAAACATATAAGCAATTATTTATTATATCAGATGGCAATAAATTCATAAACTCAACACCTAGAGTATTTGCCATTGTGATGCTCAGAAACATAAGAAATAGAAAATATTACTTCTACCTTGATGAACTTACAAACTTTCTTATAAATGTAGAGGACCAAATGGCATGAAAAGACAAAAAAGTTCAAGTAAGAATAAAGTTGTCAGAAAACAAAAGGAGGTAAGTTTTGATTAAGGAAAGATGGAATGGCCGGTTGGACCCAAAGGGAGAAAAAGCTCCATGCACAAAAAATAGAATCTTTTAAAAGTAATTTATAAAAGCTTCTTTATTTCAGATTGTCTTCTTTCATCTTAGCCTTTACATTGTTTAGCTTCTTATTTTTGGTTGACACTGTACCAACATTTGTAAAATACCTAAATTTAGATCAGAAATATGCAACTGTACTCAATTGTAATTCTAGTGGTTGGGAGGCAGAGGTAGGAGGACTGCAAATTTCAGTCTTACCTGCACAAATTAGTAAAACCCTGTCTCAAAAAATAAAAAGGGCATGGGATATAGCTCAGTAGTGGAATGGCCTTGCGTTTGATCCTCAGTACCACACGCAAAACAAAAACTGAGACCAATCCATAAATCTCATCCCTCAATATAAAATCTTTATGGAAGAGTATAAGCACTTACCATTAGTATTATGTGTTTCTAAAAATAAAAAATTAAAATGTCTTTGGTTTGAGAAAATGGGTAAAAAATCTAAATAATAACATAACTAAACATGAAAACAGAGTACTAAATTGACCAGTAAAAATTCAATTTAGAGTGGAATATACTAGCTGAACTTTCATTTGTATTGTCTGTCTTATATCAAGTGACACCAAGTATATATAAAGTTAATATTTAACAGTATAATAGTAAGAACTATTAGACACTCACACTCAGATAGAGTTGGCAGAGTGCTAAGTGCACTTTCTATTCTCTCAATACCCAGCAGGCTAGTATTATCTTCATGTTGTGGATGAACTACTGGGGCTCCGAAAAGTAAAATAACTTTCTTTCTTTTCTTTTTTGGCACCAGGAATCGAACTCAAGACCTCACATTTGCCAGGCAGGTGCTGTGCTGCTGAGCTATATCACCAGCCCAGAAAGTATCTTTGTGCAATAGTGCATTTAATTCATATCTGTCCGACCTTAAATCCTGTGCCCTTCCACTATGGCACACTTCCCCTCATTAGATGAGAAATCATCATTGATGATAAACCAAGGAATTACTGCACCTTTCTAAATAAAAACAAACAAAAAAACTGACCACAGAGAATTCCTTTGCTCTGTTATCCCATTTTATGTTATAAACAGAATCATTGTTTCCCAAAATTCATATACTGATGTCCCAATTTCAATGACCACAAAATGTAACTATGTTTGTAGATGAGATTTTGAAAGAGGTAATTAAATTAAAATGAGGCTCTCAGGGCAAGACCTAATCCAATATGAACTGATGTCCTCCTAAGGAGAAGGTTGGACACCTGAGATGCACTTGCAGAGGAAAGGCCATGTGGGGACGCAGTGACAAGATGCCATTTGCACGCAAAAGAGGACTCTGGAGATACCAAGCTTGCTGACACCTTGAATTTGGACTTTTGACCTTTGGAGGGAAAAGGAAATAAACATCTGCCATTTGAGCTACCAAACTGCCTGAATTTGAGCATTTTGTGCTCAAGTAGAGCAACTCATGCCAAGTAAAATAGTGAGGCTGATCTGGTTGACGTTGATAAGACTGACATGATGAATGTATTAGTATATGAAGCCCTCATTAGGACACTAATCCATGTGCAAATGGGAAGGGAAAAGATTTTATTATGCTAAAGTGTATGATTTTATGCACTGTGCATTATATCACAAACATAAGTACAAATTTCTATTCTGAAATAATTTGAGATTCTCGAGACAATGTACAACTTTTATCAGGCATATATTCATTTTTTTCCTTGAAATCAATAATTATTTCCTAAACTCCATACTTCAAAAGGTAAATCAGGCCTTGCTACAATATATTTCTGCTTTTTGGAGGAATAAAGAAAACAGCAGTGAATTGGAAATCATGTTTAGAAAGATGGTTTCGAGCAGAGAAAGGCACAGGGACCGTGAGTTGTGTCGCAACTCCAGCTTGTGCTGAGATGTGGAAAATTCTGTGCGTACTGGTTTCTGTGAATGTAAAAGCAATAAATGAAAACCTGATCTCCCTCAGAGGATGCAAGTGGGTGTGGAAACAAAAGTGAGAGAATAATGGTGAAACTGGGGTTTTCAGTTTCTTCGGACTTTATGAAGAGTTCCAGTCTTGGAGAGTACTGTCTGCAAGTTGTACAGCCTTGAAATATTCAATTAATGGAACTCCGAATACCGAAATGGTCTATGTCTGATACTTCCAACGAAGACCAAGTGAGAAGTGAAGAGGCTGTCTCTTAATTTCTAAGACATTTGGGATGTGTTTCTCCCCATTTCCCTTACTGCTCAAAAAGAGAGGGACTAATGTGTCTGCTTACTCCAACTTCTCTACAAGCACTAATTCATTTCTAGCCATTTTCCACAAACTAAATTTTAAAATCTTAGCAATTAACACTTACATGATTATATGCTATGTGCCAGGCACTCTTCTCAGCACTTTCTATGTGGTAGCACATGAAAACCTCATAATCTTGTTTTATTATATTTTGCTATGTCAAGGTGAGAGCCAAGAGTGGTGAAAGTCACACAGTCAGTGAGCTAATAGTTTCAAACCCAGGCAATGTGGGCTCTAATCATAATGGAGCTACTTTTTTATTTGCATATTTATTTATTTAGGGCATCAAAATTCCTTTAGGAAGGTCAAGAGGTTAAGTTTGCTAAAGGTTACCATCCCATTTGTAATGTAAATGGTGTAACCAGGTCTTGAAGCCAATACAACATACTTCCGGTCATTCTCATAAGCCAAAATCTTCCTGGCAACAGAGAATGGAACTCGAACTAATTAACTTCTTTGCCCTAAACTGGCAAATGACACCCTTATCAAGGCAGAACCAGAGAAGCATGAAGAAATTTTGCTGATCTTCTGGAAAACCTGAGGACTCTACAGCCAGAGCATCGAGCTCCCAAGACAAAGTTCTCCCTAGCAACGATGTTACATGGTCGCCACCACTGTTATCTAATGTGAGTGCATCGTCTGTAGGGAGTTCTGATGTTTTATTTTGATTGTCAACTTTATGGGGTTGAGAACCACCCAGGAGATTAGTAAAGCACATTCCTGGGTGTGTCTGTATGAGTCATGGAGGTGTGAACTTGGGGACTACCTCTGATCCCTGGTCTCATTTTCTCTTGTACCTCCTGCCTTTGCTCAGCTTCCTGGCTGCCAAGACATGAGCACATTTCCTCCACCACACCCTTCTGCTGCTAAGTTCCTGTCCTGGAGCCAGCAGGCCATGGACTGAAACCGCTGAAACCACAAGTCATACTCGTTAAACAATTAAAGGTATGAATAATATTCCTATTATTGTGAATCAGATAAAAGTAATATGTATGAACCACTTCCTTACTTCACTATACCAGAAATGAATAATTCTTATTTTTAAAATTTTAGATAATCAATTCAATGACTGTATTCATGCTTGGCAATAAAAAAAAAAAAGATATCTCGATTTATAATTTCCATTATTTTCTCAGATTTAAAATAAAGGGTACAAGTTCTTAAAACATTCATCTAAAAACAAATCCTCTTGCATTTGAAAAAGCTCAAATTATTTGTATTTTGAGTTGCTGAGACAGATTACAAGTGGAAGAAACAACATGATGTAAAAAAAAGAATTGTAGGGTTCCAGTCTTAGGCTTACCACCGCTAGCTGTGTAATCTCATAATATTCATGAACCTGAAAGCTACTATTTCACTCCCATACTTGTTGAGAGATCAGACAGAATTAAGTTTACGAAAATACTGTGTAAATGCAATAGTGCTGTACAAACATCAGGCAATACTATGTTATGGTTACATTCTACAAAAGACCTTTCTACTCCAAAATAAAGTTAGATGACACAAGCAAGTAGAATATAATACATTGTATGTATCTTACAAAGTAAAGAGACTAGAATTTTATTGATGAGCAATCTAAGGTCAACTGCTGACTCATTTTAGAAGAAGCTGGCCTAAATTATAATAGATGTGCCTATTTATAATTCTGAGAGATTCCCTAAGGAGTGTCATATTGAACTAGATGGCATTTTTTACCAGACAGAATTCTTCTCCGTAGAAACGAATGTGAATGTTAATATGGGTAGATTTTGATTATACTTGCATTAATAATGCCACAGCACTCCAACAAAGCAATGACAAAAGACATTTTTATTTCTTAGACGTTTTTGTCAATAGTGAATCATCCAATCTTTCATTACTGATGCAGAATCCTTATCAGCACCACTGAGGACAAGCAGTAGTGGGAATTCTCAGCATGAGAGGTGCCCGTGTAAATGCAAACATCAAACAACAGTAAAACTGGGCAAAGGGCTGCACACCTGCAATCCCAGCTACTCGGGAGGCTGAAGCAGAAGGATTGCAAGTTTGAGGCCGATATGGACAACTTAGCAAGAACTTGTCTCAACACAAAAAGTGCTGGGGTGGGGATTCCATTATTTTAATAACAGAGAGTAAAAGTGAAAGACCAAAATCTAATAAATAACCTTTTAGTTTTATTAGAATGATTATTTCTTGAACCTGGATTTTACTCCATTCTCTAATTATATTTAAAACCAGGCAATATTAATCACATGTAATATTAATCACATAATGGGTATCTGAGAATAGAAATTCAAGAAAAAGTCTTTTTACAAAAGAAATATATCAACATGATTTCTGCAAAAAATGATTATCTTTAATATACCAACAGTCTAATCATGATTTGGACAAGCCATGGAATAATATCTGAATGACCTCAAATTAAAGGAACTTAAAAGTTTCTAATTCCTTCTTCATGTTGGCTGATTTCAGAAATATCTGGGTAACCAGAAGTTGGGGACCATTCCATTGTTGGTGTGACAGTTAAACTTAACGGTCAACTTGATTGGCTCAGGAGTTGCCTAGGGAATTAGTAAAGCACATTTCTGAGTATGTCTGAGCAGACCATCGAAGAGTGACTTTGCATACTCTAAATGGTCCCTAGTCTCTTTCTCTCTGGCACTGTTTTCCCACTCTGATTCCAGGCCATCATGAACTAAGCATCTTTGCTCTGCTGCACCCTTCTGCAATGATGTTTCTGCCTTGGAGCTAGCCAACCATGGACTGAATTCCCTGAAATCTTGAGCCACATTAAACCTCTAAAAATAAATCCTCATACTTTAAATTGTGGGTGATGAGTATTCTGTCTCACTGATGAGAAAGCTAATTCATCTGATTTTGATGCCATCAGTATCTGCTTTCCCTTCTTATATCTACTGTGCCTTCAATCTATTGTTAAGAGTCCATCCTGTTAGAAGCTGGAGAATCTTTACAAAAAGGTTGGCTCACAAAAGTTCATATATATAGACTATCTACCTGGAAAAATATTCTTCTCTGATTTGTGATGATACTGAATAAACTAATTTTCATTCTGCTTTTAAATTGGCTAAGCTCCAGGAAACAGAACTCACCAGGTAACAACTTCAAAGGGGATGAATAAGCCACAATATGAAGAGAGGTGCATAAAATTATTAATGATGGCACATAATGGCCTGAATTTGAATATTATATGAATCATATAATTTCATTTTAAAGATGAAAGGAGCATTCAATAAAGACCTAATTTAATGTAAGCTATTGTCTAGTAATCTTGTCAAATACTATCATTATACAGATGTTCTTCTGAATTTTAATAGACCACCATGCAGTCTCATACAAATAAAAGCTGTTACTATTGCCCTAAATCTCGTATGTGCTAAAATTTTTATCTGTGACCCATAAGGGATCAGATCTAATATTATCAGTACATACCCAAATTTAAAAATTCTTATTTAATTCCATAGATGATTTTTTAAAGGAAGTTATTACATCTCTCCCAGTCTCACTTGTTCACCATATTGTGGCCTCATAGCTTATTACAGATATTGGAGAATCAATTCTTAATAACTTTCTTACTTTTTTTTTTGCGGCACCAGGGATTGAACTCACAACCTTGCACTTGCCAGGCAGGTGCTTACACCACTGAGCTAAATCCCCAGCCCTTTAATTACTTTCTTGAAAGCAAATCTTGCCATGCATACCCTTAAGACAACAGGCCCAAACCACTGACACAGTCTGTATACACACTTACATACAGAGTACGGTTCCAATGTCTCATACATTTATCAGAGCCCACTGTGGCTTTCCTTACTTTTACAGACTGAGATTCAGCCCTGAACAATAGTTTTGGTTCAAGAGTGCTGCATTAGTTTGAAGATTCTAGTTAGTTCTGCTTTAAACATGTATTTATATCTGTACTTAAAAAATAGTGACAGCATTTAATAGTATGTGCCAGGTTTTCTTCTTTCTTGGCATTTATTTCTTGTTTTGCACTTGGCAGGGAACAAGTTGGACTGGTGATGAAGGGGAAAGGTAGTCAGAATTGAACTAAACTCACATCCTTTCTTCAGACTGCAAATTTCTGAGTGGCAGCAAAGTCAACACTGCCTTCTAGTGTTGCCTCTATCAAAGAGATGAATAGAAAATGTTTAGATCCGTTACTCTTGAAGTAAGAATTATGGTGCTCTTTTGTCCTTTTATTTTAAGATAAACTCTAAGGTTTTATTTCGTCAGTGAAGGACTGCAAGCCAACTGACAGTGTTTTTGTTCCATTTGGTGGCATATTTGTTTGCCCAATGGAACACCCAGCCTCTTTTATCACTCTGAGCAGGCTTTCCTCAATTTTCCAAGACAGCTTACATGTCCAACAGTATGATCTGATCACCAGTCCCTGTTTTCCCATCTTCCACCCTCACCAGCACACACAAGCACATGCATGCACGCATGCGCATGCACACGTACCCCATGTGTTTTTAAATCTAGAGTCTTAATTGCCCTTTCCTCAGTTGGATTACTTCGGTTGTTTAGCTCTATCCTGACTTGATGTGTTTGTAGCCAAAGCAGAGACTTACTGCACAGATAGCTTATTGGACATATAAATTCAAGATGCAATAGGCTTTTGTATAAGGCTGGCTTTTAACATTTGGGAATTCACAATATGCTAATTGCTTCTCAGAGCATTCAGAAGTCAGCTTGCATTCTTCGCAACTTAAACGTCAATAATAAGTAGGTCCTGCCTTTGAAAGATAAGGTGCATACACATATTTTATTTCCTTCAATTGCGTGAATCAAAACCTAAATAGAACATCCTGAAGTAAGATCAAGGTACATTCCTTGTAGAAGTGATAACAATGAATGTGGTCCTTTAAGAGTTCAAACAACATTTCCCTATTCCAAGGGTTTATAATGTGAATAGTGGCAGAATAAATGAAAAGAACAATTCTGAGAAAAAGTACAAGGGTACTTGGGTACTCGGACCAATATGCCATGTTCTGTTCTGTGTGAAAATGTTCTTGCATCCAGTGTAATCTGGCGCTTTAGCGACATTAGTTTTCCTGGTAGGAAAGATGTGGGATGGGTAGCAATCCCGCAGACCGGGGGAGCTGTACTCAACCTTCTTAACAAGGTATTAGTGAATCAGCACCTGTGAATCTGCAAGAAGGGTTTTGTGCTCTATTTCTCTATTCTACGTAGGTTACCTGTATTTTATCAATATTAGAGTTAGATGAAGCAGGTTACTCACACAGTAAAGCTCTCAGTTTCTGAATATTCATTAAACTTGTTACCCAAAGGGCCCTAAAAATGAAGGTATAATTATTTTCCTTGTTTTTTCATCTGTAAGTTACATTCTTGTAAGGAAACGATCTGAAGGCTAATCCCAGTTTAGAAAATGTTAAAAAAAAATTAAAGAAACAAACCAAAGATGTGAACGTTTTGAGGTGTCTAAATCAATGTATCTATAATGGATGGATGTCGCTAGGTATTTATTTATTTTTTAAAAATGACTGCCATGTACAGAATACCCTTTACTTGCATTTGAAGATAATAATTCAGTACTTCAAATCCAGGTATTTAAAAAATTCTGAAGTAAACTGTGAGTTTTAGAGCACATTATTTTTTACTCCAGCAAACATGCCTGAAGTAAACTATAAATCTAGGATAAAAATGGAGATTTATTAGAGCATTTTCATTGACACTATTTTCTCTCCTGCTAGGAATTTTTTTCTAGTTCATATGAAAGTAATTTTTTTTTATCTTTTCAACAGATCAGGTGTCCCTCCACCATTCTAAAATCAGTACAGTAAGACACCATTAAAAAGTCAAATTTTCTTAGTAAGGCAATAATAACACAAGGCAGTTTCTAATTAAAAAAAAAAAACAGTGTTGCTTTTGCAAGTTAAACATGTTTCAAGATGGTTAAGTTTCACGTGACAGAAAATTGCAAAACAGCTTGGAAAACTAATCTACATGAACACATTATGATGTAGTCTCCACATTTTTGTCTTAGATTCTTGTCACTTTTCTTGGTGTTGGTGGTAGTAGACCTGAGGGTGATGGTTTGTTGTTTATTTGGGGTGGAGGGAAGGAAAACTACACTTATTTTTCCTCATATCATTTAAGAAAAGGCAAACTGTCACACTGATTTGTCTGATTCTTACAGTACCGGTGTACTGCACGATTTGAAGTCAGGAAGTGGGGACTCATCTTGTTGTAATTGACGGACCTTCGAAGAGTCAGTGATATCAGGCATGACTTGCCAGAGCTAGGAGAAGATGATGGTGCATGAAATTGATGAATCTGTTTCTTTATTGGATGAACAAACATATTTAGTTATTTCACTTGAGCTTTTGTGAATTCATTTTTATTTCAACTGGTCTAAAACTATTTGTTTTAGCAACTTTTTCATCATATTAGCTATTTTCATTATACAAGGAAGATTAAGGGCATAGCTTACTTATTTTATCATGTCAATGAGGCACCAGGTATTTGTAGTAGGGTATTTTTTTCTATAAAAATGAATTGGTTCATACTTATGAAATTTATTCTTATTCATATCTGTTCAACTTTATAATGCTTCTTGATATAAACTTATATTTTTGATAAATTAAAATTGAAAGAGATCATTTAATATTGGAGATTAAAATATGGAACTACTTTTATTCTTTACATATATCATTTATGATCATTCTTAATTGCAGATTCAGAACAAATGACATCAATAATCTGACCATTTCCTTTAAGAATTAGTTGAAAGATTTTTTAATGTTTTATAAATACTTTTGTAAAGAGCTCTGCACCACAATCTTGGGTATATAGCATTTAGCAACTTAGAGCTGCTGGAACACTTCACCAGTTGGAATTCCAATTCAAAAGAATGAAAGTCTACTAAAAACTTGAAGCATTCCGATAATTTTAAATTATTTTCTACTTTGTAAGTTCAGCTCACTACTTATAAAGAAAGGCACTTACAACAAAAAGGAAAGCACCAAGACAATTTTAGACTACTGTGCAGCACAGGGCAATTTTAAGGCACTAAAGTACTGTAGGTTTTCCTGTTTCATTTGAAATCTTTCAAACTGAAAGTAAGTCAAGCAGCTTCTATAATACAGCAATTCTAAACACATTAAGTAATTTCAAATTTAACCAAAAATATGGCAAAAAATGAAGGGGAACATCATTAGAGGAACATATACAACCACGAAATAAAGTGCATCTTCTAAAATGTAAACAGAAGTTAAACAATCCTATATTTAGTATAGAATAGTGGGATGTGGATGTGTGTATGTGTGTGTGGGTAACGTTCATAATAATAACAAAAAGAATTCAGGGAATAGTTCAGAAAGTATTGGGGATTTTTAGCAAAATATTTTATAAAACAAAATCTGCTATATGCTGAGATTTATCTTTTCATCCAGTAACATTCTGAAGTGAAGGGGCATGCTCTCCCAAGGATCCATGCATTTGTCTCAAGTTGTGTATTGTCCTGTAATGTGAAGTTGGTAGCCTGAAATCAGCCACGGAAGGAGCATTTGTCCCGTGGAGACTGAGCAAAGTGAAGAATCAGCACCCTTTCCTCTGGATAGTCATTCATTAAGTACTGACCACGGTGCCACCAGCTATAACCAGCTCAGCTCCAAGTGAGGTTCTCTCAGTTGTCTGGGACTGTGACTCATTAAGGTTTTTCTTGCAAAAAAACAGGTAACAGCAGTGAAGAGAGGAATAGGAAAAAATGATTCCCAGATGAGAGGAATGTCTCAGGTTAAGAAGGAAATACAAAGAAGTCAGTGGTTCAGAACACAAGACCATTCTACATTCTTCAGAAGTAGAGCCACGGTGGTAGCTTCCTCAGCTAGATCTCTGGCTCTCTGTGCAGCGGAATGTGATCTTCCAGCATTGACTTGTGTCTTCCCACTCTTCTCCTGTTCTCTAAGTCAGAGTTTAGACTTCCTCACGATTTTGAATTACTCACAATTCTCTCTTTTACATATGTCTCAAGATCCCCTTCTTCCTCCTTTGTACATGTATCTTTTCAATTTCAGTCTCTGATGCTAAATACTTTATACTTTCAAGTCAAAATTACTGAGGCGCAGAAATATGATAAGCCACTTTTTATGCTGAACATCTCTCATGAAAGTCCTCTTACTGGAAACATTCAATTGCATATAAAGTACAGTACCTGTTCATTGGGCACCTTCTCCAGGAATTACTGGAAGCACTATTCAGTAAGATTACCCTTAACACGAGACATTATCATTCTATTTGACTGTAAGAAATTTAGCTAACTAAATGACTATAATAAAAACATGAAAGAAGTAAAACAGAAGCGCTATAAAGATAATGCTATGGACATTCAGTGAATAAAGAATTATTTCTAGTTACATGAAAGCAGTTTCCAATCAAATACTTTTAAATGACATTTGTAGGTAGATAGCTTCTGATAAAACAAAACTTAAGATCATGGCATTCTAGAAATATATAAGAATCTGGAAGTGTGGGGTGAAATTTCAACATGGCTGAATAGAGGAGGAACCATGTTGCAGCTACTCAGAGAAAAATCAACTAGAAACACAAGTAACTGGAAGAGGTAACATACATCCTGATGCCAAAAGAAATCTGAAATAAGAGACTTGGAGATTAGACAGAACATAGGCATAGGGCCTTATCAATCAGCTGTGCAGCCCACAGGGTACCCGTGTGTCTCACGCCTGTGCACGGAGCAAGACCTCCATTGGGGAAGCTTCCGAAAAACTTATGGACGGAAACAGTGTGACTAACTCAAGCCACACAGGATAGATTTGGGATATAAGGCCCCTCACCTTTTTTCCCTTCCTCCAAACACAGGATGTGGCAGCCTGGCAGCAGATTTCAGCAGCACACATGGGGGTGGTAGGGAGGGATGACCACAAAGTTGCTCTCTCCCTAAGGGCTGCCAGTCTGCTTGTTTGTTTGTTTTTGCTTGTTGCATGTGCTAGAGTGGCTAACTGGAACCTTCAGTGGACAACAAGGTTAGGGACCATGGTGGCAGCGGTGGGTAGTGAGTGGAACAGCAGGATCCCTCCTGCCCTGTGACTAACCAGGTGTAAGACAGGGATGTGAATTGCAGATGTGGAATTCAAGCAGCCTTGGGCTGGGGAGTCAGCACTCCACCCGCCCTGTGACCAGTGGCACAAACAGTGCTGTGTGAGGAGGAACAAGGATTGGGAAGCCAGCACCAGCTCCTCCTCCTCACTGCTCTGAAACCAATGTTGAGAGCATCCAGCAGTGTGGAACAGAGGAGGCTGTGCAAGGTCTGGGAGGGGTCAACTGTACATGGGACTGGAAGCAACCTTGGACATCTCTGTCTGAGAGTACCACAACAACTGGGAGGGTGATGCCGAGGGTAAGGAGCTGTAGGGGGTGAGTCATCCAAAAACAAAAACAACAACAAAAAAAGCTGCTGGCTGAAGACTCAGACACCAGCCCCCACATCCAGAGGCCAAAATCAGCCCCACACCCAGCACCATCCCAACTGCAGACTTGGTGGGGTTACCCAGCACAGGTCTGGGCTTTGATTTCAACACTACCACAGAACTGTGGGAAAATGAGGAATTTTCTTTTTTTTTTCTCTCTGTTTGTTAGTTTGTTTTCTTTTCCTTTTTATGTTGCTTTTTTCTGGGGGTGGGGGGAGTTGTTCAGCTTTTGACATTCATTGTTTTTGTTCTGTTCCTCTATTTCTCTCTTTCCTAACCTCTCTATATTTTTGATATTTACATGTGACGAATGTTATCTCTAGTTTTTCTGGTTCACTTCAATATTCTTTTGCTTTCTCTTTCATCCTTTCTCTCCTGTTCTCTTCTCTAGTTTCCCAAAGCTTGGGTGATTATCCTTTTCTTTCAGTCTTGCCTCTACTATATTTTTCTTCAGTTATCACTATGTTTTGCTCTCTATTCCTCTTAAAGTTCTCCCCTAAAAGGTAAAAATCACTCTATCAAGGGGAAACTCCCTGCAAACAGGTTCCTGGTTTATGTTGGATTTTGTTATGTAACTGTAGATCTTGCTAATAAGGTTAAAGGTACCAAGTTAACAGTTACTACAGTTTGTGAGTTTCTAGGCTGTGTTTGATGATATTGTGATTGCTAATTGTACTACTTTAGCAAGGATGCCATATCTGATGTAATCAGTTGTTCACCCTTGTATGACAGCACTCTGATTGTCTGAGGTCATAATCACCACCAAAGGACTGGGTTGCTGAGCCAAACAGACAACACTTTCTGATTCCTAATAAATTGGGAAGGTAGGATCCTGGGACAGACACAAACCTCAGAGCCAGTTATACTCAGAAGACATCTCTGAGGAATAGGAATTTCCTAGTGAAGCCTCAATGCTAGTGATAAAGCTACCTAACATAACAAACTTACAAGCATCAACACAGAAAAATAAACTGAAATAAAAAAATGGGAAATGACAAGAAGCAAACACAAAATGCAACCTCAGACCTCCAGCCCACGCAGGTGAGGGGAAAATGAGGCAGAAGAAATTAAAAGTCATTCACCTGCAGTTTCTAAAATGATAGTAGCTGAAGTAAAAACAAAATGAAACAAAACAACAACAACAACACAACAAAAAACCAGATGAATGAGGCTGTAGACAAAATCAGATCAGAATTAATTTCTCATGCAAAAAAAAAGAGATGATCACTATAATGAAGGACTGGATCAGTATGTGTAGAGCCAAGTTAGAAACAAAAACAAAAACAAAAACAAAAAACCCAGAGGAAAATGATGGAAGCCATAGATGCACAAGATAGGAAAGTAATGAAATTCATAAAACAGACCCAAACAGATATCCAGGAAATTAAAATTTTCATTGAAAGTTTGCAAAACTGAATGAACAAAAGTAAAGACAGAATATTGACCTAGAGGATAGAAGTGCAGTTAGCAATCATGAAAAGAAGCATCTCTTAAAAATAGAAAGGGGCCATGAAAAATAAATTCAACACTGCAAGATGATGCAAAGAATGGAAAAAAAACCCACAAATCAGTGTAAATGATATAAAAAACCTTTTCATAGAAGAAATGTCAGAAAACTTCCCAAACACAGATAAAGAATTTGACATACAGATAAGTGAGGTATATAGTACTACAATTAGCCAGGACCAAAATAAATATACACCAAGATATATAATAATCAAGATTCTAGAAATTCAGCACAAGAAAAGAATATTAAAAGCTGTTAGAGAAAAGAAACAAATTACTTATAAATGAACACCCAGCAGAACCACAGCAGACTTAACACAAGCCCTTAAGTCAAGCAGAGCTTATAGTATTTCAAGTCCTAAAAGAAAACAATCTGCAATTCAGATTGATGTACCCTGAAAAACTATCTTTCAGAGTCAATGGAAAAATAAGATACTTCCATGACAAAGAACAACTGAAGAAATTCATAACTACTGAACCAGCTCTACAAAATGTTTTCAGGCTATTAAAAAAGGGATATGAAGGCCACAATTCCAAGAACACCAATAGAAAGATGCTAGAGGTCAAGGCAAGCAATTAAACAGAAGGGAAAGACAGGCAGTTAACAACAAGATAATCATATGACAAGGATAAGCCAATACATATCAGTTATAACCACCAACATGAATGATCTTGATTCACCAATCTAAGGAAACAGACTGGTAGAATGGATTAAGAAACAAGATCTAACAATATGCTACATTCAAGAAACATATTTAACCAGAAAAGAAATTCATAGACTGAAAGTCGAAGGATCGAAAATAACACTCCATGAAAGAAAAATCTGGGAAAAAAGAAGGGGTAGCTATTCTACTTGTAAACAATGTGAACTTTAAGCCAGGATTCACCAAAAGAGATAAAGAAGGTCACTACAAGCCGGGTGTGGTGGCTCACGCCTGTAATCCCAGCACTCAGGAGGCTGAGACAGGCGGATCGTTGCGAGTTCAAGACCAGCCTGGGCTACAAAAGTGAGCTCAAGGCCAGCCTGAATGGCATAGTGAAACCCTGTCTCAAAAACAGGGCTGGGGATCTAGCTCAGCGGTCTAAGCGCCTGCCCGGCAAGTGCAAGGTTGTGAGTTTAATCCCCGGTGCTGCAAAAAAAAAAAAAAAAAAAAGAAGGTCACTACATACTTGCTAAGGGAAAACTCCAACAAGAAGAGATAACAATTATAAATATATATACTCCAAATACAATTGTACTCAGCTATATAAAACAAATATTAATGGACATGAAAAATCAAATAAGCAGTAACAAAATTGTAATGGGGGACCTTAATACTCTGCAATCACAAATAGATACATCAACTAGACAAAAAATCAACAAAGAAATATCAGAACTAAACCAAACCTGTGAAGAAATGGACTTAGTAGATGTCTACAAGAGTGTTCCACTGTACAAACATGTCAATACACATTCATCTCTGCCGTGCATGGCTTATTCTCCAAAATAGACCACATATTAGCCCATAGAACATGCTTAAGTCAGTGTAAAACAACTGAAATCATCTGACCATAGTGCAATGAAATTGGAAATCAATGGCAAAAGAAACCACAAAACTCCATAAACATATGGAAATTAAATAACACCCTCCTGAACAACCAATGGGTCACAGATGAAATTAAAGAAGATATTAAACAGTAATTACAATTAAATGATAATGCTGATACAACATACTGTAACTTAAGGGACACAATGAAAGCAGTCCTCATAGAGAAATTAATAGCAGTGAACACCTGCATCAGGAAAACAGAACAAGCTCTAATAAACAACTTAATGTGTAACCTGAAACTTATGGAAAAAGATGAGCCAAGTCATCCTGAAGCTAGTACAAAGGAGGAAATTATAAAGATCACAGAAGAAATTAATGCAAGGGAGACTAAGAAAACAATACAAAAAATAAATGAATAGCAGAGGTGGTCCTTTAAAAGAGTAAATAAAGCTGGAAAACCCTTAACCAACCTTATCAAAAAACAGAAAGAAAAGGCTCAACTTCATGCAATTAGGAATGAAAAGTGTGAAATTACAACAGATCCTTTGGAACTTCAGAAGATCACTAACACCTATTTGAGAAGCTTCACTCTAGTAAGATGGAAAACAGAAGAAATGGACAGATTCCTAGATCCATATGAATTATTAAAATAGAATCAAGAAGATATAAAAATTCTAAATAATCCAGTATCAGTCAATGAAATAAAAAATGTAATTAACATACAAGCAAAGAAAATCCCAATTCTGGGGAGGAGCTAAAGATGGCAGAACAGTTAACAGCAGAGTAAACAGTCTCTCTGAGAGAACATTTCAGATGCTGGAATATAACATCATGGAGAGGACAAGAAGGAAGGAAGTGGGTCCCCTGGACCAAGGAAGAATCTAAAATATGAATTGAAGCCCACAAAGAGCATAAAAAGAATTTAAATGAAGAAGAAGGTGGTGGCTGGCAGTGCCTCAGCCTGGAGGCAGATTCACCCTGCCAGAAGAGCTGCTGAGCCTGGAGATGCACAGTCCTGGTTGCAGTCATGGTTGCAGCTGTGGTCGACTCCAGAGGTCTCTGTGGAGAGGCCTGTGGGTGAAGGAGAGTGGCAGACACAGAGATCTGCGCTGGCTGCTGGTGAGTGCTTGGAATTCCACCTCCCACCCCGCCCCATGGGAAAGAGTGATCAGCCGGGCTCCATCTTGGAGTCAGGCAGGTTACCCAGGGGGGGAAGACTGCTAACCACTTCTGGCGTCAGCGCCAGGTTGTGGGCGGACCCACAGAAGCTGATTGGTTGGAGATCCACTCCCATGTGCGTTTCAGGCAATATTGCGTAGGTTACTAAACAGCTTAGATTTGCAGGCCCTGACCAGGTCTGCTCCCGTGCAAATCCCGGGTGGCTTGGTGCCCAGCTCAGTGCAGAGACACAGGGACCCAACATTGGATATACGTAGCCAGCACTGGCCAGAAAAGACAAACAGTCTAGCTTTGGAGAAGTTGTGGCCAGTGCTGAGGTGCCTGGGACCACACTACTCGGGGGTGGAAGAAATCAAGAATATGCCAAGATGAAGAGGGAGAGGGCAATCTCTGGTGTCCAACCCAAGCAGTGCAATTCCACAAGAGGAAAACATGGAGATCGAGAATTGCACACCTGAAATGTCTGAAGTGATGTCAACTGAAGTGAAGAAACAACTTCAGGAAGCTATAAGAGAAATTAGAACAGAAATTCTATCCCAGGTAAAA